>WNGS01107465.1:0-10538 GCA_020271785.1 Procambarus virginalis | reverse complement strand
CCACGTTCCAGAGGCTAATGAACTCTTTGCTCGCTAATGTGCCAAATTGTCGGGCGTATTTAGATGATATTGTGCTCTTTGATATTAATTGGGCTGACCCATAGCTAGTTACGCCAGTTGTTCACAGTGTTGAAACATGCAAATCTAACCTTAAATGCTAAAGTGTCATTTGGCCAAGGCACAGTGACGTACCTTGGTTATGAAGTGGGCCAAGGAAAGTGTTACCTCGGCACGATAAAATGGTGCTATTCTGGACTATCCAGTGCTCAGGTCTAAAAAGGACATTCAACGATTTATCGGTATGTGTGCGTACTACCGACGCTTTTGTCAGAACTTTTCCAGTGTGGCCACTCCTCTCACAGATTTGTTGCGGAAGGCCGTTAAATTTAAGTGGTCATCGGACTGTGCAGAGGCATTTAAAAACTTGAAATTGATCTTAGCTTCCGCCCCAGTGCTTGCTAGTCCAAGGTTCGACCGTCCGTTTAAAATTCAAGTTGACGCGTCTGACTCGGGTGCTGGTGCAGTGTTGTTGCAAACTGGGGATGATAAAGTGGAACACCCAGTATATTATTACTCTGTGAAATTTGACAAGGCGCAGCGCAATTATTGGTGATAGAAAAAGAGGCGTTGGCGCTAGTGCTAACTTGCAAAAAGTTTGAAGTTTACCTCACAGGTAATATAGTGGAAGTGTACACGGACCATAACCCATTAGTTTTCATGAATCAGATGAAGCAGAAAAATAAACGCATCCTCAGGTGGGCATTGTACCTACAGGACTTTAATCTATCTATTATCCACCTACCGGGCCGACTCAACGTGATAGCCGACGCTCTGTCCCGCTTGCCTGAGTAACATTCATCTGAGCCGCAGGAAGCCATACCAAATGTCATGCTTTAGTTATTTTTTTTTAGGTTCTCCTGTGACATTAAATATCCCGTGTCCAATTTATTTACTTCCTTTTGTTTTTTTTGTTTTTTGTTTTGTGTATGTTTTTTCTTTCAGAGAATTCCCTTGTATTTTTTTTTTGACAGAAATTGTTGTTTGGTTGATTTTCTATTATGTCATGGATTTCCATTTTATTCGGTATACTCTTACAAAAAAATATGACTACTACTCTAGTAGTCACATTTTTTTTTTCTCTGAAGGGGGGAGGAGTGTTATGACTCTGGGTTCTTTAGAGGGAAACCAGAGGTCAAAATTTGAGCTTATTGAGCTACCATAGAGTAAACACGCATTGCGAGTTGCATTTGTCGTATCTTCCCTGCCAGTCGTAAGACTAGTCTTGTCTCTCGAAGAGTATTTAAAGATTGAGCTTGGGGTTGATTATTAAATAATAAAATAGGCACCAACTATGTTTACTAATACTGTCTAATCATTTGTAAAGTAAACCTGAGTAAACTTTGTATCGGGCGCCGGTATGATTAGTTGAACAGTCTGCCGGCAGCATTAGTCCACGGAGGAGGAGACGAGAGACTGGCTTGCCCTTCTCTGCTGGCTGGCTGTGGTGGAAGGAAGTGCCTCTCCTTCCTCTTATTTATTTATTTCTGTATCTTCGTCTGGTTAAGTCTTCTTTGCTATTTTTTATTGTTATATTGTGGCATACCCTTGTTCTATGTGTAGAGTAGTATACCTGGGGTGTAGTAAGTGTTTTTAAGTGTTTATCTTACCTGTTATGCTAACGGGGGTCCCAGTGTAAACACGTGGTCCCCTACCCTAAGCTGACTACCTCAAGTGTTTTATAGTAGAGCTTTACCCTAGCTTGCTTTCAGTGTAAAACCTTGTATCCTGTCTACGTGGACCAAGGCTGTTTAACGTAAGATTGTGTGGTAAAGTTAGTATTATATTGTTATTGGTGTGATTGTGTATGGGGGGAGTTAAGGGGTTAATAAATAAGTAAGTTTGAACAGAGTATCCCTTTTTCCTGTGTGGGAGTACAATAATCTATCTCTAGACGTACAGAGTGTAGTAGCAAGTATTTATTACTGTGGATATTTTACTTTGGGGGCCGGGCCTTTAGTCTCTGTTATAAAAAAGGTGGGTTTGCTATGGGGGAACTGGTACTATTAAGGGGTAAGGGTAAGTAGAATACAGAGGTATCAAAATATGGGAGAACTAAAAGGCCCGGCCCCCAAAATAATATATCCACAGTAATAAATGCTTGCTACTAAACCTGGTTAGTCTAGGAATAGATTATTGTACTCCCACACAGGAAAAAGGGATACTCTGTTCAAACTTATTTATTAACCCCTTAACACCCCCCATACACAATCACACCAATAACAATTTAATACTAACTTTACTACACAATCTTACGTTAAACGCCTTGGTCCACCTAGGCAGGATACAAGGTTTACACTGAAAACAAGCTAGGGTAAAGCTCTACTATAACACACTGGAGGTAGTCAGCTTAGGGTAGGGGACCACGTGTTTACACTGGGACCCCCGTTAGCATAACAGGTAAGATAAACACTTAAATACACTTCCTACACCCCAGGTATACTACTCTACACATAGAACGATAGGTATGCCAGACATATACAAAAATACTTGGAGTTATGGAGTACTTAACCAACTAAGTCACAGAAATAAAGAATTAAGAGGAAGGAGGAGAGCACGTCCGAACAGCACAGTCAGCCAGCAGAGAAGAACGAGCAAGTCTCTCGTCTCCTCCTCCGTGGACTAATGCTGCCGGCAGACTGTTCAACTAATCATACCGGTGCCCGATACAAAGTTTACTCAGGTTTACTTTACAAATGATTAGACAGTATTAGTAAACATAGTTGGTGCCTATTTTATTATTTAATAATCAACCCCAAGCTCAATCTTTAAATACTCTTCGAGAGACAAGACTAATCTTACGACTGGCAGGGAAGATACGACAAATGCCACTCGCAATGCGTTTTACTCTATGGTAGCTCAATAAGCTCAAATTTTGACCTCTGGTTTCCCTCTAAAGAACCCAGAGTCGTAACAGTCTCCCATATCTTGATACCTCTGTATTCAACTTACCCTTACCCCTTAATAGTACCAGTTCCCCATAGCAAGCCCACTATTGTTCATAACAACATCATGTGGGATCTACAGCCTGTCCTGCCGACTCTCCGTCGCTGCCAGGGCACTGCTTGTTCTACAGGGACTCCCACGACAGCTGCTCTTTCGTCAGATTCATCTACACGTACACTGCATTCTGATACTCTGCCGACTACGTGCCTACATTTACTCCTATTGCCTCGTGCCCGAGCCCATCCGCCCCGATCTAAATTTATTTATTTATTTATTCATATACAAGAAGGTACATTGGGAATGTGAGAATACATATATACGGCGGGAGAGATACATAATAATTTACACGTGGAAAATATTAGAGGTTCTGGTCTCCAAACCTGCACACAGAATAACATCACATGAGACCAGAAGACATGGCAGGATGTTGCAGAATACCCCCGTTGAAAAGCAGAGGTGCAACTGGTACTCTGAGAGAGAACTCTATCAACATCAGAGGCCCGAGACTGTTCAACACGCTTCCACTACACATAAGGGACATAACTGGCAAACCCCTCACAGTGTTCAGAGAGAACTGGATAAGCACCTCCAAAGGATACCTGATCAACCAGGCTGTGACTCATACGTCAGGCTGCGAGCAGCGCGTCCAACAGCTGGTTGATCAGTCCAGCAACCAGGAGGCCTGGTCGATGACCGGCCGCGGGGACGATAAGCCCCGGAAGCACCTCAAGGTATCCAATATGGTAATTACAATCTTGTAAAGCCACTAGTATGCGCAGCGTTTCGGGCAGGTCCTTAATCTAAGAAAATTTTAAGTAGGTAAATACTTGCAAAATTTATAAAAAAAAATGATAACAGTTACATGGCAAGAAAAAAAGATGAGAGAAAATTGTAGGTACAGTATATTAAAGCACTTAGGTAGCTAAGATTGATTGCAATGACAGCTTGAATGGTAGTTGACAAAAATGGTAGGCACAATACAGCATATGGCTAGCACATAAAAGAAGACAGCAATGAACACAATGATAAGGTTGTTTGGGTTAAATACATAAGAATTAGGAGATTGGGTAACACTTGGTACAGAGCAAATTTAAAGCTCAGTGTAGGAAACTAAGACGGTGAAATTAAGTACTTTTTGGTTTTGCTTTTAAATAAGGCAAAAGTTTTACAGTTTTTCAATTCACTAGGGAGTGAGTTCCATAGACTAGGTCCCTTAATTTGCATAGAGTGTTTACACAGATTAAGTTTGACCCTGGGGATATCAAAGATATATTTATTTCTGGTGTGGTGATAATGGGTCTTATTACATCTGTCCAGAGAGAGTTTCAGAGCATGGTTTGCATTTAAGTACAGGGTTTGTAAATGTAGTTGACACAAGAGAATGTGTGGAGGGAGTTAATATTTAGCAAGTTTAGGGATTTAAACTGTAGCGAGTTAATCTTATACTCACTCCATTATCTCATTATCTTCATAGCATAACTAATTACAGAAGCTACAATCCTTTCCCCAATTACAGGTAATACTCTCCTCACCTTGTTGGAGGAAGCTGAGGTGTAATCACCATATAAGCAACGATTTGATGAATAGAAGACAGTACAATCTCCAGTCAAGAATGTAGTACTCGGCTTGGGCAGTTCTAGTTGACCCAAGACGCTACAGCTTCAACACAGAGCAGACAGCAGACTACGACCGCATCTAGCTACAACGCTATCGCTCCCCGAGTTCAGACACTCGCAAGTCCCAATCGAGCCGCCACGCTCTCCCGCATAGAGCTCCACGACTCCGGCCTCACTCAGCTCTCTGCTCTGCTCCAGGCTTCGTCTCAACGTCTACGACACTGCTGTATCCAGGATTACTAAATAAATATGAAACTCACTAAACACTGTGTATCTAATCAACCCAACAACGTAACATAACCGTACGTTACATTGGTGACCCCGGAGTGACCCAATGTAACGTACGGTTATGTTACGTTGTTGGGTTGATTAGATACACAGTGTTTAGTGAGTTTCATATATATTTAGTAATCCTGGATACAGCAGTGTCGTAGACGTTGAGACGAAGCCTGGAGCAGAGCAGAGAGCTGAGTGAGGCCGGAGTCGTGGAGCTCTATGCGGGAGAGCGTGGCGGCTCGATTGGGACTTGCGAGTGTCTGAACTCGGGGAGCGATAGCGTTGTAGCTAAATGCGGTCGTAGTCTGCTGTCTGCTCTGTGTTGAAGCTGTAGCGTCTTGGGTCGACTAGAACTGCCCAAGCCGAGTACTACATTCTTGACTGGAGATTGTACTGTCTTCTATTCATCAAATCGTTGCTTATATGGTGATTACACCTCAGCTTCCTCCAACAAGGTGAGGAGAGTATTACCTGTAATTGGGGAAAGGATTGTAGCTTCTGTAATTAGTTATGCTATGAAGATAATGAGATAATGGAGCGAGTATAAGATTAACTCGCTACAGGACTCCCCCTGCCAGGGAATGGAAGAAAACAATATAACAAAAAATACGTGGTCGTTGTGGAACATGTAGTCCGGTACCAAAAGATGCCGGCAGTGTGTGGACAAGCTCGATGTAGCAGGAGAGAAGAATGTGCATGATTGTTGCGTCCTTGGGTCGCTGGTGGAGCATTTCGATCCGGGGCGGATGGGCTCTGGCACCACGACAATAGGAGGTAATGTAGGCACGTAGTTAGGACAACGAGGGAATCACTGCAAGAGCTGAATTGTCCTGGAGGCGACGAAGAGTCGGAAACGCAAGCTGTAGGTCCAAGATGCTTGAGTCGGCAGAGTATCAGAATGCAGTGTACGTGTAGATGAATCTGACGAAAGAGCAGCTGTCGTGGGAGTCCCTGTAGAACAAGCAGTGCCCTGGCAGCGACGGAGAGTCGGCAGGACAGGCTGTAGATCCCACATGATGTAGTTGCTGATGAAACTGTCAGATCAGTAAGTAGCACTCGCTGTGCAGCAAGCTGTAGTTGATGAAAATGCCGAGACGATCGCGGTGAAAATCATAGCTGTGGCGAGGGTGTTGGCAGCGTTCCGTGATAGGTGGCACGAGGTGGTCCACAGCAAGAAACAGCAGGAGTGAAGGTCCAGTGGGAATCCATGTTGTAGTCCATCGTGGCTGGGTATCGTCGAAACTCTCTGGGGTCACCAATGTAACGTACGTTTATGTTACGTTGTTGGGTTAATTAGATATACAGTGTTTAGTGAGTTTCATATTTATTTAGTAATCCTGGATACAGCAGTGTCGTAGACGTTGAGACGAAGCCTGGAGCAGAGCAGAGAGCTGAGTGAGGCCGGAGTCGTGGAGCTCTATGCGGGAGAGCGTGGCGGCTCGATTGGGACTTGCGAGTGTCTGAACTCGGGGAGCGATAGCGTTGTAGCTAGATGCAGTCGTAGTCTGCTGTCTGCTCTGTGTTGAAGCTGTAGCGTCTTGGGTCGACTAGAACTGCCCAAGCCGAGTACTACATTCTTGACTGGAGATTGTACTGTCTTCTATTCATCAAATCGTTGCTTATATGGTGATTACACCTCAGCTTCCTCCAACAAGGTGAGGAGAGTATTACCTGTAATTGGGGAAAGGATTGTATCTTCTGTAATTAGTTATGCTATGAAGATAATGAGATAATGGAGCGAGTATATGATTAACTCGCTACAAAACAAGGGAGCTGAGTGTTGTCTGAAAGCAGAGTTAGTTATTATTCTGATAGCAGATTTTTGCTGGGTGATGATGGGCTTAAGGTGGTTTGCAGTCGTAGACCCCCATGCACAGATACCATAATTAAGATAGGGGTAGATTAGTGCATAATATAGTGAGAGGAGAGCAGAGTTAGGAACATAATATCTGATTTTGGAGAGTATACCAACTGTCTTAGAGACTTTCTTAGTTATGTGTTGAATGTGGGTGCTGAAGTTGAGTCTCTTATCTAGGAATAGGCCAAGAAACTTGCCATCATTTTTATTACTGATGTTAATGTTGTCTATCTGTAGCTGAATTGCATTTGATGATTTGCTTCCAAATAAGATGTAGCAAGTCTTTCCGATTTTTAATGTTAGTTTGTTAGTTGACATCCATAAGTGGACTTTTTTTAATTCATTATTCACAACATTATTTAGTGTATGTGGGTTGAGGTCTGAATAGATAAGGGTAGTATCGTCAGCAAACAATATAGGTTTGAGAATATTAGAGACATTAGGTAGATCGTTTATATATATAAGAAATAGAAGAGGTCCTAAGATACTGCCCTGTGGCACTCCAACGGTAATTGGTAGAGTGGAAGAAGTTGTATCATTGATGGTTACATATTGGTGTCTGTCACTAAGATAGGATCGGATGTAGTCAAGGGCAAGGCCTCGGATTCCATAATGCTGGAGTTTAAGTAAGAGTAGTAGTTGTGATTAAACAATATCAAAGGCTTTTCTTAGGTCAATGAAGAGTCCAATCGGAAACTCGTTTTTGTCAAGGGCTGAGTAGATTACGTCAAGGAGACTAATGATTGCATCGTTGGTGCTCTTTTGGGACCGGAAGCCAAACTGGCAGGGGCTGAGTATGTCGAATTTTACGAGGTAGGAATAGAGCTGTTTGTAAATATTTTTTCAAATATTTTTGATAGAATGGGTAGATTTGATATTGGTCTATAATTATTTATGTCCGCCGGATTGCCTCCTTATGGACTGGCGTTACTCTTGCTTTTTGAGGGCATCAGGGAAGGTGTGACACTCTATAGATTTGTTGAACAGTAGGGCTATGGGTGGGGCAAGGGCATGGGAGGCTCTCTTGTATACAATGGACGGAATTTCACTGGTGTTCCCTGCCTTGCTTTTTAGAGAGTGTATGATGGACACAACATCTGCCGGGCTGATTGGTGAAAGGAGAAGAGAGTTTGGATAGCTGCCTGAGAGATATGTGTTAATATGTGTCTGAGTCTGTGGGATTTTACTGGCAAGATTAGCACCAACCGATGAAAAGAAACTATTAAATTCATTTGCCATTTCTAAATCAGTTGACGGTATATCCCCATCCTTGTAGAGTTTTATTTGGTTATGTGAGTGTTGTTTAGTTCCTAGGATACTAGAGATGGTTTTCAAGTGCTTTTCATGTTGCCTTTTGCTTCATTGAATCTATTCACATAATATGCAAATTTTGCCTTCTTATGATACTGGTAAGCATTGATGAGTACCTTTTAGCTTTCCTTTGAAACTAGGCCAATCCTAAGTTTCTTTTCATATTCATGTCTTGTTGATTGAGTTGAGAATGCCACTTGTGAGCCATGGATTGTTTAATTTTTTTCAGTTACTTGCTTGGTAAGAAGAGGACAATGAAGGTTGTAGAGGTTTAGAGTTTTGGAGAGGAAGAGGTTAGCTAATGAATTTATATCCTGGGTATTATTGAATTCAGAATCCCAGTTAATATTGTGAAGTGCATCTGTAAGATTGCCTAAAGCTGATTCACTGTGTAGCCTAAATGAAAGTTTCTTGCTTTTTGGTGGTGTTATGTCCATGTTCGCTATGAGAAAGGTAGGTAGGATAGTGGTCAGTTGTTCTGTCGTAGATTATACCAGATACAAGGGGAGCTGTTATGTTTGTCCATATGTGGTCCAAGGTAGTGGCTGATGTTTGAGTGACTCGGGTAGGTTTGGTGGTGATTGTGGGGATTAGCATACAGGAGTTCATGCTGTTAAGGAAATGGTCAACTTGAGAGCAATTTTGTTGACCGAGGTCAATATTAAAGTCCTCCCAGAATGATGTGGTTTTTGTTGAGATTGTTGTTTATAATAAGATTTCTTAGGTTGTCTGAGAAAGAAGCTATGTTAGTATTGGGAAATCTATAGATGGCTCCAATAGTCAAAGAGGATTTAAGGGATTTAATTGTAAACTGAGCAAAAGTATATTCACAGTAGTCATCTCTGTCACTAATAACACTGTTGCAGATAAATGTATCTCGGTAATATATAGCTGTGCCACCACCTTTTTTAAATAAATAATAATAAATAAATATATTTATTCAGGTAAGGTATATACATACAAGTGAGGTTACATTAATGGATCGAATTATAGGTAGAGCTAGTACATACAATGCCTAAAGCCACTATTACGCAATGCGTTTCGGGCAGGAAGAACATTAATATCTAGAACTTAATATTAATAGAGCATAAAGAATAAAATGTGTTGAGAACAAATACAAATAAAGATAAAAAAAAAAGGGGGAACATGACTGAAAAAGCAGCACAAATACAAAAGGTTGACAAACAGTGTTGATTAAAAAATAACAGACATGGGTTGAACTAGAGGGGTAAGGTAGGTTACAGGGAATTTATTAGGTAGTGTTTAGTTTTATTCTTAAACTGGTTGAGAGAGGTACAGTCTTTAACATGGTTGGGAAGGTCATTCCACATTCTGGGTCCCTTGATTTGTAGAGCATTTCTAGTTTGATTAAGCCGTACTCTTGGAATATCAAAACTGTATTTATTTCTGGTGTGGTGCTCATGGGTTCTGTTACAACCAGCAATGAAGCTTTTGAGTTCATGATTGGCATTACAGTTCAGCGTTTTATATATGTATGATACACATGAGAGAATGTGCAGTGACTTAATATCTAACATATTCAGAGATTTGAGTAGGGGTACCGAGTGATGTCTGGGGCCAGAGTTGGATATTGTCCTAATAGCAGCTTTGTGTTGAGTGATTAGAGGACGTAAATGATTTGGGTAGTAGTAGAACCCAAGCACAAATACCATAGTTGAGATATGGATAGATGAGGGAGTAATAGAGAGTCACCAGGGCAGTTCGGGGTACATAATATCTGATCTTAGAGAGAATGCCAACAGTTTTTGAAACTTTTTTTGATATATTTAGAATGTGTCCCTGGAAGTTAATTTGTTACAAATTTGGGTATTGTTAATTTTGAGATTTATTTGATTAGAGGATTTATTGCCAAACAGAATATTGAAAGTTTTTTCAATGTTAAGGGTGAGTTTGTTGGCAGTTAGCCAAAGATGGACTTTATTTAGCTCAGTATTTACTGTGGCATTTAGAGCAAGGGGGTCAGGACTGGAGTAAATGAAGGTTGTGTCGTCAGCAAAAAGAATTGGTTGAGGTGTTGGGAGGCATTTGGAAGGTCATTAATGTAGATGAGAAAGAGGAGAGGGCCAAGTATGCTGCCCTGAGGAACACCAATGTTGATGGGCAGGGTGGGAGAAATTGAATTATTCACAGAAACATACTGGAGCCTGTCAGTAAGGTAAGATTTGAGGTATTGCAGGGAGTGTCCTCTGACTCCATAATGATGTAATTTAAGAAGAAGGTTTTGGTGGTTGACAGTGTCAAAAGCCTTACGCAGGTCCACAAATAACCCAACATGGAACTCATTTTATCAGAGCTGCATGAATCAAGTTAATCATACTAATAAGTGCATCGTTAGTGCTTTTTGGGGTCTGAAGTCATATTGACAAGAGCTAAGTATATTGTGTTTGGCTAGATAAGAGTAAAGCTGCTTGTAGATTAGTTTTTCAAATATTTTTGACAAGTTAGGCAGTTAG
>WNGS01107464.1:0-16315 GCA_020271785.1 Procambarus virginalis | reverse complement strand
AGAATCAAACTAATCCTCATCTGCTACGTAATATTGCACAGATGCACATAGATGCAAACTTGGCTTTTGACAGCTTCACATACTTCACAGATGGATCAGTAGACCAGCAGGGACTAGAATCCTGAGCTGCATTTAAGGCAGGAAACTCTGTAAATAGTTGGAGACTCTCAAATGAGTGTTCAACTTTACAAACAGAGATGCTAGCTATTCAAAAGGCTTTGGAACATGCTCTTGCTAAACACCGACAACATGTTATCATACATACTGATTCGAGAACTGCCATTGAAACCTTGCAACAAGAACACATACGTGACAACAACCATCTGATCACAAATGTCATAACATTAAGGCAAACACTCAAACGTAATGGCCTTCGGGTACTTATCAACTGTAAATGGTACAGTTGACATGAATCATGACATGACTTCAGGAGTCAACCTCGAGGAAAAATCCGGAGTTGGGCCCTAAGGCAGTTCGTTGTTGACGTCGACCTCGTTCTGGCAGCTCCTGCGACGTTGCTGGAACCATGTGTATTGGCATTTGCCTTTCTATTGGATAATTTCAGCAACGTGGAGAGGGGGGATTTGCTGCATGGGTAACAGCTCCTCCTCCATATCTACCTACCCAGGCTTTGCGCCCTGGAGAGGACACTCCAGCTTCGCCTCACAGCGTCGAACCAACACGGGAAGCGACAGTCTACCGGTTTTAAGTCTTCTGCTCGATTGGCGAAGAGTGTGACGCCAGGGGTTGCTTCTGACGGTGGGAGGGGTCATCGTGCCCCACTGGGCAGCTACCGCCCGCCTCAAGCTGGGCAAACCCCAGCCAATAAGGTGTTGCCTCGCCACGGTCCGTTAACCTCACTGGGTGCGTGGGGTTTAGGGTGAAAACCGACAAGCGGCCCGACAACTTTGCACCAAGCATATCATACCCAAAAGAAAATATCAACTGCCCTAAAGCTGGGCACATGGAACGTCAGGACACTGACACCAGGTTTCTCTGACGACCTGCAAGAAATCAATGACGCCCGAAAAACAGCAATCATTGATAGGGAGCTGAGCAAACTGCAGATGGATATTGTTGCTCTCCAAGAGACCAGGCTCCCTGGATCAGGATCTGTGAGAGAGAGGACCTTCTCTTTCTTCTGGCAAGGAAAACCACCTGATGAGACCAGAGAACATGGTGTGGGATTTGCCGTCAGGAATACACTGTTGGGATACATTATGCCACCGATGGGGGAAACCGAACGAATTCTGTCTCTGCAACTGCACTCCCAAACAGGACAGTCAGTCAATGTAATTAGTGCATATGCACCAACCCTGACTTCTCCAGCAGAGGCAAAGGAAAAATTCTACGATGACCTCAACAGAGTCATAGCAAGAATCCCTGTAAAGGAGCCACTGTTTATCCTCGGCGACTTCAACGCCAGAGTGGGTGCCGAGCACAACATTTGGCCCACTTGTCTGGGTAAATTCGGCATAGGGAGGATGAATGAGAACGGGCAACGTTTGCTAGAACTCTGCTGCCTTCATGGTCTCTGTGTCACCAACACGTTCTTTGGCACAAAGCCTCAACACCGAGTATCTTGGAGACACCCCAGATCCAAGCACTGGCACCAGCTTGACCTGATTCTTACCAGGCGTGCAAGTTTACCCAGTGTCAAGATTACGCGTAGCTACCAGAGTGCTGTCTGTGACACCGACCACTCCCTGGTCTGTAGCAGGGTCAAGATGCAACCAAAGAAGATTCATCACTCAAAAAAGACGGGCAGACCTCGCATCGACACCACTAAGACCCGAAACCAGGACAAGGTGAAAGATTTTGCACGAGTGCTCGAGGAAGCTCTCCCTGGCCCAGCCGGGGTCACTGCCTGTAAAAGATGGGAGCACTTCAGAGACGCTGTGTTCAACGCTGCCATTTCCACCTTTGGCAAGAAGACCAGCAGGTCGGCTGACTGGTTCGAGGCTCACTCGGAAGAGATGACACCTGTCATTGAAGAGAAGAGAAACGCCTTGGCAGCCTACAAAGCCTGCCCAAGTCAGCGCAACTTACAGATCCTTCGGGCCATCCGCTGCAAAGTACAGCAGAGCGCCAGGCGATGTGCCAACAACTATTGGCTCCAGCTCTGCTCCCAGATACAGACTGCAGCGGATACAGGCAATGTAAGGGGAATGTATGACGGCATCAAGCAGGCCCTCGGCCCAATCCAGAGGAAGACCGCTCCTCTGAAATCTGCCACTGGCGAGGTGATTCAGGACCAGACACTGCAGCTGAAGCGCTGGGTCGAGCACTACTCTGAGCTATACGCCAGGGACAATGTGGTCACCGAAGACGCCCTGAGCGCCATTGAGTGTCTGCCTGTGCTAATGGAGCTCGACAGCGAACCGACCCTCGAAGAACTCAGTGATGCCCTAGACTCCCTTGCTCCTGGTAAAGCTCCTGGCAAAGATGGCATTCCTGCTGAGACCTTGAAGTGCTGCAGAGGTAGCCTGCTCATGGAGCTGCATGAAATTCTCTGTCTCTGCTGGGAAGAAGGAGAGGTGCCACAGGACATGAGGGATGCCAACATCGTCACGCTGTATAAGAATAAAGGTGACAGGGGCGACTGCAACAACTACCGTGGAATCTCCCTCCTCAGTACTGTCGGAAAGCTGTTTGCTCGAGTCGCATTGAAGAGGCTCCAAGTACTTGCAGAGAGAGTCTATCCAGAATCACAATGCGGATTCAGAGCTGACAGGTCCACAATCGACATGGTCTTTTCCCTCAGACAACTGCAGGAGAAATGCAGGGAACAGAAGCAGCCACTCTTCATAGCCTTCATAGATCTGACGAAGGCCTTCGACCTCGTCAGCAGGGATGGCCTGTTCAAGATCCTCCCCAAGATCGGATGCCCACCCAGGCTCCTCAGCATCATCAGATCTTTCCATGAGAACATGAGGGGCACCGTGGTCTTTGATGGACTAACATCAGACGCCTTTGACATCCGAAGTGGAGTAAAGCAGGGCTGCGTACTGGCTCCAACCCTATTCGGGATTTTCTTCGCAGTTATGCTGCGGCACGCCTTCGGATCTGTCACGGAAGGCATTTACCTCCGGACCAGGTCGGATGGAAAGCTCTTTAACCTCGCCAGGCTGAGAGCCAAGACGAAGGTTCGGCTGAGGTGTCTGCGCGACTTCCTTTTCGCCGACGACGCAGCAGTCACTGCCCACTCAGCCGAAGACCTCCAACGGCTCATGACCCGCTTCAGCGAGGCCTCTCAGGCTTTCGGACTCACCATCAGCCTGAAGAAAACACAAGTCATGGGACAAGGAGTGGACTCCCCACCTGACATCGGCATCTCCGATTCCAAACTGGAAGTCGTTCACGACTTCGTGTACCTGGGCTCCACAATCTCTGACTCCCTCTCTCTTGATACGGAGCTAAACAAACGCATCGGTAAGGCATCTACTACCATGTCGAGACTGACAAAGAGAGTGTGGGCCAACAATAGGCTGACTGAGTATACTAAGATTCAGGTTTACAGAGCCTGTGTCCTGAGCACTCTCCTTTATGGCAGTGAGTCTTGGACACTCCGCGCCCGTCAGGAAAGACAGCTGAATGCCTTCCACATGCGCTGCCTTCGACACATCTTGGACATCACCTGGCAGGACAAGGTGACAAACAACAACGTCTTGGGGAGAGCAAGAATCACCAACATGTACACAATGCTGAAACAGAGACGAATGCGCTGGCTCGGGCACGTTGTGCGAATGGGCGACGGCAGGATCCCCAAGGATCTCCTGTATGGAGAGTTGATGCAGGGAAAGCGTCCAACAGGCAAGCCCCAGCTACGGTACAAAGACGTATGCAAGAGGGACCTGAAAGCCATGGACGTCGATCTTGCTATATGGGAGACACTGGCTGCAGACCGTTCAGCCTGGAGGCAGTCTGTTCAAAGAGGTCTCTCCAAGTTCGAGGAGTCACTTGCCAAGGAATCGGAGGCAAAGAGACAGAGAAGGAAAGCCAGTAGCCAGGAAGACAGACCAGAATCGGACTTCATTTGTGATCGGTGTGGGATGGACTGCCACTCTCGGATTGGCCTCATCAGTCACACCAGACGCTGCACCAGGATTGACAACCAGAGCGCAACTCCATAGTCTCCCGAGACTGAAGGATGCCTACTACTGGTACTGACATGAATACACAAGTCATGTGGGAATAATAAGAAATGACATTACAGACGAAGCTGCAAAACTTGCATCTAGAAGAAATGTAGACATTTACATACCACAGAGTCTATCACTGATTAAGAAAGTAATTAGAAATAGAGTAATGCAGAAGATGTACAGTGACCACAACACAGCAGTTGCAACATCAGGATCTGCAGGTTGGTACAAGAATTCAACCAACTATCAACCCCTTAGTTTGATGAAAGGGAACAGTAGAACAACAGAAGTACACTTACATCGCATCAGGCTTGGATACCATGAGCACGGGAAATAGGCTTACAGGTTCCAAATGATGAGAGGAAATGTCAACACTGTGGAGAAATGACAGACGACTGGAGCATTATCTAACACAGTGCACAGTTACAAACCAATAAGATTTAAATCTAGATTTAACAGAGCAGAAGAAGCTGTTAAACACATTGGGCAAAAATCTTAATGAAGCGAACATAAAAGTCACAAATACTCGTACTCCGCCTAAGTAAAACAAAAACAAGAAACAAGTAACACTTAGCGGGCCCGAAGATGCCAGGGTTAAAAAAATGGGGTCTATTTTTTTATCGTTATAAAAACTTTCTTGAAATATGTGATGCATAATGATACACATGATACAGGCATATAATATATAATAAGACATGATACATATTGATATGTGATACTCACTGCCATACATGATACACACTGATATACTTGACACATACTGGCATGTCATACATACATATGACACATACGGTACTTACTAACAAAGTGTAATACATACTAACCCAAGTGATGAACGCTGGCACACTTGATGCATACTGACACGTGATACACATACTGACACGTGATACACATACTGACACGTGATACACATACTGACACGTGATACACATACTGACACGTGATATACATACTGACACGTGATACACATACTGACACGTGATACACATACTGACACGTGATACACATACTGACACGTGATACACATACTGACACGTGATACACATACTGACACGTGATACACATACTGACACGTGATACACATACTGACACGTGATACACATACTGACACGTGATATACATACTGACACGTGATACACATACTGGCACGTGATACACATACTGACACGTGATACACATACTGACACGTGATACACATACTGACACGTGATACACATACTGACGCGTGATACACATACTGACACGTGATACACATACTGACACGTGATACACATACTGACACGTGATACACATACTGACACGTGATACACATACTGACACGTGATACACATACTGACACGTGATACACATACTGACACGAGATACATATTGCCACGTGATACATACTGACATTGATACGCACGTGTATTGTGATGATAATTTATGGTACGTGTATGTTAACTAATAATGTGTAGTTTACCATGAGAGGCTCATAGATATGAAGTTTACAGGAATGCGCCTGTAAAGACAAGTGCAGTTTTATAATAGGAACGGTGTAGAAAAGTTTACATTAGTTGTAGGGAGGCGTGGGGAGGGAAGCTGGAGGGATTTTTTTAATTTTTAAATTTTGCCCCGAGGGGCGAGTTTATTGGGCAGCGCCACTCATCTTGTGAGTGGACACACCGCCATAGCAGCATGTACAACACTCCCCAATAGGAAGAAAACCCGCTGGGTTGTTCATCCTGTCACTTGTACCCAGACACAGCTGGGACTTGCTTAACTATCTCAAGTGAACAGCTCCTCAAACAAGAAGATTATCATCTATCAACCCTTAAAAGCTTACCTTATCTTGCGGGTGCAAAATGGGGAAATCTTTTAAGAACAGTATCAAAATTTGACAAATAGTGTTTTCCTAACTCAAACAATGTGGGGTTTATTATTCTACACATATTTCTAATGTCTCTCAGGTGTTCACATTCACGTAGATAGTGGTCAAGGCGGTGTCCATCACTCTCACCACAGATTCTGCAACTTCGCTGATCAACTGTTGTTTCAATACCATATCTCCATGGATATTTGTATCCAAGACGGATTCTCGCTATTACTGATTCTCTCCCTCGTCCTCCTCCTCTTCGGCCATAAAGATTGGGATTGCCAGCTGCAACCATGTTGTACCATCGTTCAGATTCACTGGTTTGTGCTTCTATCCTCCTTTCCTCAGTTACCTTGTCAGGGTGATGTTGCCTGACAATACCTCTAATTTGTAGTAGAGTCTTGGGTATGAAGTATTCAATATGGTCTCCTTCAGCGCCTTCAGCAGCCAGCACATTTGCTCGTTCATTCCCACATATTCCAACATGGGAGGGGATCCACAGAAACTTGATGATTCTTCCCTGATTGGTAAGTACTCTCACAGCTCTCTTAATTTCAGCGACTATTGCAAGATTTTCTGCCCGATTTTTACTTAGGCTTTGCAGTGCTGCTTTTGAATCTGTGCAAATCACTGCACCATTAGTTTTCCGTTCAAGAAACCTTAACGCCATAACAATGGCAGTTAGCTCTGCTTGCGTTGAAGAGGCATAGTTCTCAATACGTGCTATTTCTTCATTTCTGCGTTGGAAAGTATTATCCCTAATTACCGTGTATGCTGCACCAGCCCTGCCATTGACAGGATTAATGACCCGTCAGTGTAGATTTGATCTAGTTCATCTCCGGCTTATTTATAAATTTCCTCGAGATACTTGTGCCTCATTTCTTGTGGTAACATGTTGGATTTTTTCATTGCTATTTCATTGATGATGATCTTGCATGAGTCATCCTCCCAGGGAGGTAACCTCTCTACAGGCAGGAGCTCACGGGCTTGCTCAAGCAGGTGAAGCTCTTCGAGGTAGCAGACTGATCTGTGATGCCATTTTTTGCTTCTCCTGTTTCCCCCTGAAAGTAGCAAAGAGCTCAGTTTTTTCTTAGCTATATCATTGTAATGGGGATCTCTGGCTATCCTAATTGCAAGCTTAGCATTCAGCTCCTGAATTCTGCTTTTAACATCGGGAAGGGACAACTCTCTCGTAGATTAGACGTTTTGGCAGTTCTTGGAACTCCAAGAATGATTGTCATGGGTTCATTTTGAATGCTTTCAAGCCTTTTCATATCGCTTTGGGAGTAGGTGCACAGAACTGGTGCGGCATAGTCTATGACGGAGCGCACATAGGCTGTGTACATCATTTTAAGCACGGCAATAGAGGCTCCATGTCCATTCCAGGTCATAGCTTTCAGTGCCCTGAGTCGACTTTTGCATGTTCCTATGAGTTGATTGAGCTCCTCTTTCTTTCCCTTGTTAGAGCCGACAGTGACGCCAAGGTACCGATAGTGGTCAACCCATTCAAGTGTTACACCATTAATTTGCAGTTCTTCATTTGCTCTCCGCTTGTGATGGGAGTATACCTTCGTCTTGTTTGTGGAGAGAGTGAAACCGAGCTCAATACATTTCCTTCCAAGGAGATCAATGGACTGTTCAATTTTTCCCAAGGTGGGAGCTTGTATTAGGACATCATCTGCATATCCCACTTGTTGTGTTCCTTCCGGAAAATCAATATTTGCAATGGCGTTCATAAGTACATTGAATAGTATAGGGCTTAAGACTCCGCCTTGGGGGGTTCCGAGTTCCATATTCATTGTTCTGGAGACTGCTCCATTGAAGCAAACCTTGGCTTTCCTTCCTGTGAGGTAGTCTTCAACCCATTTCATGAGTCTCCCCTTGACACCCATGCATGCAAGCTCGTCCAGGATCGCAATCCCCTGTGCTTTGTCGAAGGCTCCTTTGATGTCAACAAATACAGAGTACCTAGCCGTGTCATTAGCCAAGTAATTAACTATACAATTTGCTGTGCTCCGTCCTTTAACAAATCCATTGACCCCCTCCCCTAACCTGCCTATTTTGTGCAACAGTCGGTTTAGGATGATCCTTTCAAGCATCTTGCAAGTGCATGACACGAGACTGATAGGTCTGTAATTACCAGGGTCATTAGGCTTCGGTATGGGAACAATTATTGCGTGTTTCCATTGTGTGGGCAACACTCCACTTAGGAATGACTTGTTAAACAGGTGGAGTAGTGGATTCCCAGACACTTCACACAGTGCATTGAGTATGTCGTAGGTGACGCCATCTTCACCAGGTGCTGTACTTTTACCCTTTTTCATAGCGCCCCTTACTTCTTGGGCTGTGATTGGTTCCCCATATTCGTCATCACTAGACAGTGCTCTTGTTATCCTAATTCTTCTGTCATCATGTCGCAGGAGCTGTTCCCTGCTGATTTCTGCAGGGAGGGAGGAGGAGGATGCTGCATCACTCCACTTGTGAATTAGTTCTTCAGCCTTACCTGGGGGTCTTTGTGAGCCGGAGGCCGGGCTCTGCCACCCTTAGCTATCTGAATTTTTGCCCACACTTGTCTTGCAGATGTTTCCCGTCCAATAGAGCTAGTGAACTCAAGCCATTGTCTTTCCCGCTCTTTAATCTTCTCTTCCCTGGCTACTTGACACACAGTTTTAAACAACTCTTGATTACTTGCAGTGGGATGTCTCCGGTACTCTCTACTCATGTCTCGTACATTTGCGTTAAGCATCTTTATGTAATCATTCTCATACCATTTTATTTTCTTCCTCTGAGAGTTACTTCGCCCAGGCGTACGGCGCGGAACTCTTAGACAGCTCTCAATTTGATGATTAAGGTCATCAACAATTGTGTCAATGTCTTCTGGTTTGAAGGTGAAGGTGGAGGGAGATGCACGCTAGTGGTAACAATACCTGGGTAGGTGGGAGGTATATGGAAGCGTGGCTTCAACAGTAGCGAGGAATCTACTGGGAGTGAAGTACATTATAGAGAGTTGCTGCAGGTGTTTGAGAAGGAGTGTTTTTTTACATGGTGAGCGTCAGATCAGGAGGAAGAGTAGGATGAGGCACAGATAGAGGTGTGGTAGATGGGGTGCTGGTGTGCTGGGACAACACTCGCTGTGTGTACCTCGGGTCCTGGGGGTGTTCTGGTCACTGTCTGTATACAGGCAACCCGGGACTTGTTAGTTTGGAGAAGTCGAGCAGAGAAACCTCCCTTGTACACGTGTGTGTGTGTGTGTGTGTGTGTGTGTGTGTGTGTGTGTGTGTGTGTGTGTGTGTGGTGTGTGTGTGTGTGTGTGTGTGTGTGTGTGTGTGTGTGTGTGTGTGTGTGTGTGTGTGTGTGTGTGTGTGTGTACTCACCTATTTGTACTCACCTATTTGTACTCACCTATTTGTGCTTGCGGGGGTTGAGCTTTGGCTCTTTGGTCCCGCCTCTCAACTGTCAATCAACTGTGTACAGATTCCCGAGCCTACTGGGCTCTATCATATCTACACTTGAAACTGTGTATGGATTCAGCCTCCACCACATCACTGCCTAAAGCATTCCATCCGTTAACTACTCTGACACTGAAAAAGTTCCTTCTAACGTCTCTGTGGCTCATGTGGGTACTCAGTTTCCACCTGTGTCCCCTTGTTCGCGTCCCCCCAGTGTTGAATAGTTTGTCCTTGTCTACCCGGTCGATTTCTCTGAGGATTTTGTAGGTTGTGATCATATCTCCCCTTACTCTTCTGTCTTCCAGTGTCGTAAGGTGCATTTCCCGCAGCCTTTCCTCGTAACTCATGCCTCTTAGTTCTGGGACTAGTCTAGTGACATACCTTTGGACTTTTTCCAGCTTCGTCTTGTGCTTGACAAGGTACGGGCTCCATGCTGGGGCTGCATACTCCAGGATTGGTCTTACATATGTGGTGTACAAGATTCTGAATGATTCCTTACACAGGTTCCTGAACGCTGTTCTGATGTTAGCCAGCCTCGCATATGCCGCAGATGTTATCCTTGTGTGTGTGTGTATGTGTGTGTGTGTGTGTGTGTGTGTGTGTGTGTGTGTGTGTGTGTGTGTGTGTGTGTGTGTGTGTGTGTGTGTGTGTGTGTGTGTGTGTGTGTACTCACCTAATTGTACTCACCTAATTGTGCTTGCGGGGGTTGAGCTTTGGCTCTTTGGTCCCGCCTCTCAACTGTCAATCAACAGGTGTACAGATTCCTGAGCCTACTGGGCTCTATCATATCTACACTTGAAACTGTGTATGGAGTCAGCCTCCACCTGTACTTTTGTGTGTGTGTGTGTGTGTGTGTGTGTGTGTAAGTATGTGTGTTTGTGTACTCACCTAATTGTACTCACCTAATTGTGCTTGCGGGGGTTGAGCTTTGGCTCTTTGGTCCCGCCTCTCAACTGTCAATCAACTGGTGTACAGTTTCCTGAGCCTACTGGGCTCTATCATATCTACATTTGAAACTGTGTATGGAGTCAGCCTCCACCACATCACTGCCTAGTGCATTCCATTTACTAACTACTCTGACACTGAAAAAGTTCTTTCTAATGTCTCTGTGGCTCATTTGGGTACTCAGCTTCCACCTGTGTCCCCTTGTTCGCGCCCCTCCAGTGTTGAATAGTTCATCCTTGTTTACCCGGTCAATTCCCCTGAGGATTTTGTAGGTTGTGATCATTTCCCCCCTTACTCTTCTGTCTTCCAGTGTCGTAAGTTGCATTTCCCGCAGCCTTTCCTCATAACTCATGTGTGTGTGTGTGTATTCACTTAGTTGTATTTTACGGGGGTTGAGCTTTGCTCTTTCGGCCCGCCTCTCAACTGTCAATCAACTGTTTACTAATTACACTAACTACTTTTTTTTTCCACACCACACAGACACACACACCCCAGGAAGCAGCCCGTGACAGCTGACTAACTCCCAGGTACCTATTTACTGCTAGGTAACAGGGGCATTCAGGGTGAAAGAAACTTTGCCCATTTGTTTCTGCCGGGTGCGGGAATCGAACCCGCGCCACAGAATTACGAATCCTGCGCGCTATCCACCAGGCTACCTGGCCCCTGTAATGTGTGTGTGTGTGTGTGTGTGTTTGTGTGTGTGTGTGTGTGTGTGTGTGTGTGTGTGTGTGTGTGTGTGTGTGTGTGTGTGTGGTGTGTGTGTGTGTGTGTGTGTGTGTGTGTGTGTGTGTGGTGTGTGTGTGTGCGGGGGAGGGGGATGAATTCTCTTAGTTGTACTCACCTAGTTGTGCTTGCGGGGGTTGAGATCTGGCTTTCTCAACTATCAGTCAATCAGCTGTTACTAACTACTAACAAATTTTTTTACACACACACACACACACACACACACACACACACACACACACACACACACACACACACACACACACACACACACACACACACACACACACACACACACACACACACACACACACACACACACACACACACACACACACACACACACACACACACTTACACACACACTTACACACACACACACACACACACACACACACACACACACACACACACACACACACACACACACACACACACACACACACACACACACACACACACACACACACACACACACACACACACACACACACACACACACACACACACACACACACACACACACACACACACACACACACACACACACAGGACGCTACAAGATGACCTAGAGAGACTGAGTGAATGGTCCAACAAATGGCTGTTGAAGTTAAACCCAAGTAAATGCAAAGTAATGAATCTAGGCAGTGGAAACAGGAGGCCAGACACAGGATACAGAATAGGTGATGAAGTACTTAATGAAACAGACTGAGAGAAAGATCTAGGAGTTGATATCACACCAAATCTGTCTCCTGAAGCCCACATAAAGAGAATAACGTCTGCGGCATATGCGAGGCTGGCTAACATCAGAACGGCGTTTAGGAACCTGTGTAAGGAATCATTCAGAATTTTGTACACCACATATGTAAGACCAATCCTGGAGTACGCGGCCCCTGCATGGAGCCCGTACCTTGTCAAGCACAAGACGAAGCTGGAAAAAGTCCAAAGGTATGCTACTAGACTAGTCCCAGAACTAAGAGGCATGAGTTATGAGGAAAGGCTGCGGGAAATGCAACTTACGACACTGGAAGACAGAAGAGTAAGGGGGACATGATCACAATCTACAAAATCCTCAGGGGAATTGACCGGGTAAACAAGGATGAACTATTCAACACTGGAGGGGCACGAACAAGGGGACACAGGTGGAAGCTGAGTACCCAAATGAGCCACAGATACATTAGAAAGAACTTTTTCAGTGTCAGAGTAGTTAGTAAATGGAATGCACTAGGAAGTGATGTGGTGGAGGCTGACTCCATACACAGTTTCAAATGTAGATATGATAGAGCCCAGTAGGCTCAGGAATCTGTACACCAGTTGATTGACAGTTGAGAGGCGGGACCAAAGAGCCAAAGCTCAACCCCCGCAAGCACAATTAGGTGAGTACAATTAGGTGAGTATTGTGACGGTGTTCCCCCCCTTCTAATTCTCCCACGCCTGCTGTAAGAGTCATGTCCACTATTCCCGAGCGTTCTCTACATTGCAGGCAACAATTGAACATATGTGGGAGAGAACAGTATTCTCGAAGAGCCGAGAAATTCGCGAAAATGTAACATTTTGTCCTGTGGGATAGGCCCTTTAGGGAGCCAATATGGCGCTGGCAAGTCTGTTCTCCCGCCAAAACTGTGTGACGTCAGTGGCGCCAGATTGGTCACCGTCAGCGACATGGCACTGGGAGCCAATGAAAACCAACTTTGGGAAAAGTGACGTCACATAGGCATAGGGGGTCCGCCCGTGTTGGCGCCAGGCGACATCAGTCTTTCACGACGCGTCCGAGAGGTAGGACGCGCGATCGGTCATCCTGTCAGAGTGACGGATTTACCGAACTCCGGTGGATTTAAGCGTCTCCAGTTGTTGGCACGCACTCTGTGAGGTCTTCCTGCAACCCAGAATTGGCTCAGATAAGGAATTGACAGAATATTGAGCAACAAGTGCTCAGGGGACAGGTGCGTTGCAAGAAGTGGGCCGGGCATCGACGTGTGTCGTCGTTGGCAGTTCACCAGTATAAGAGGCAGCTTAGTGGCCGGGCCACCCACCGTGAGGGAACCAGGTTGACAGCCTTGTCAACCAGGTTGAACGTGTGATCGACGATCCTGTCAAGTTTGACAGTAACCCCACCTTCGTGGAACCCTACGAGTCAACAGTTGGATGCAAGCACGTCGAGAAGTCTTCCCAAATACCTAGCGATATATCTAGACGACGAGGGAATTGACAGTGTTGTGAGCTTCAAGTGCTCTGAAGTCGGGTGCTGTGCGTGTGTCGTCCGGAACGGCTGATAACTTCAGTGACTTCGTGGTGGTGAGAGACAGTTACTCTGGGAGTACAGTGACAAGAACTATTTGGGAAACGTACGACGACCGCCGAGACGTAGGCTGGCTGCCGTAGTTGGGAGGAAAGTTGACGGCCAGGAGACCGACTTCAACCCAGCGACGTACTGTAGGGAAAGAAGCACGGACCTGCTGTGTACAGAAGCGGCGAGACGCGACATCCTAAGGTGTGGGCTTGTGTTTCTGGATGAACGAGGCGAGAGCCTGGACCAGGAGCTACAACCCAACTGTCATCCTAGGATAGGTGAAGTAGGTGTTTACAGTTCCCTCCCATTTCCCCTTTAGTTAGCTATATATATATATATTCTTGTCAGGATATTTTATATGTCGTGAGCAAGTCTCACTTGAGTCTAAGTCACAGAGAGCACAGTGTGTGGTGAGGCTATCCAGAGCGCTCACAGTATCAATTTACATATATATATCTATGTGTGGGTGTGTGCAAGCACCGAGATTCATCAGAGAATTTACTGTGACTATTATTATTGATCTGTGATTATTATTATTATATATATTGGTAGTGAACCAGATATTTGTGGATTGATCTCTATAATCTATTGATATAAATGCCTGTGGATTGATCTCTATAATCTATCAATATAAATGCCCGTGTGTTGATCTCCATAATCTATCGATATAAATGCCTGTGTGTTGATCTCTATGATCTATTGATATATATATGCCTGAAGTTTGATTACTGATTTATATATGACATGATTGTGTGCTGAATAATATCATATACGTGAAGTGATTGCCAGTGATATCTCTGTGAGAGGAAGTATAAATATAAAGAAAAGTTCAGTGATCAAGTGAGTGTATTCATAGTAAATATTATTAAGAATAGAGTAATCTTTTGGTACGGTGAAAAGTCACTGTGAGAGTATTGTGAATATAGATGTTGATCGGGAGGCCAGTGAAATCATAAGTAAGCCATGTGAACGTTGAATAGTGTTTTGGAAAAAGTTAAATAAACGGGGATCGCGACAATTAGAAAACAAGTACTAGTCTGTTCCCACGATCGCGAGGGCCCGGTCAGCTGGCATTCTGACAGGTGACACGTGCCGATGTTGACATATGGTGCTCTAGAATATTATGCTATGAATGGAGCGATTGTCATGTATTAATTCTGATACATTGATGCATATATATTTCTCGTTGTCTTTTAAGTAAAATACCAAAACTCTTTGGTGTTTGATATCATCCCCTCCATTTATCTTGTGACCGTGTTATGATATAAAGTAGAGTGACCTGCCTGATACCACATTATTGGAATTTGCTCTTGCCACAATTACACCTGACCACTGCAGTGTTACTGGACACAAGAAAACCAGTTGGCGACCTTGAAGGCTGTATAAGAGTTCGGTGTCGGGGTGGGCCACAGATTGAGGGAACGATCTGTGCTCTCACTCATCTTATAATCTAAAGGCCGGTTGTGAGATCGACTGGGATACTCTCCGAGGCCAGCAGTGGAGCCTAGAGGATTTGAGGGAAGACCCGCCGAACGACGGTGAGTAAGGGTTATTGTTGGAGCAACCACCTGGAAAGGAGATCCAGTCTACTGTTGCTTTAACCCTTCTCTAACGAGAACACCGTGAAACCCCGACATTGGCGACCTTGCCAGGATAACGAGCAAGATCAAGGTGGTAATTGTGGTATTAAATATCAGGCCTAGGTTTTCACTCATTGTCACAAGATGGAGGGTGATAAAGTAGCCAGGTTTATAGACACGAGAGACGAGCAAGTACTGGAGGAGTGCACCAAGGCACAGTTGCAGACGATCGCCGACCACTTTGGGATCAAGTTGAGAGCTTCCAAAGTGGGAGAGAGAAGACTTGAGATCATGGCACAGCTCAAGGCACGTGATGAAGCCTTAGGAGAGGAGCGGCCACAGACACCTGCCAGTGGAGGAGAGAACCTGAGTACCGGTGGCAGCAGCCGGGGATCCAGTGGCAGCAGGCGCAGTGTCAAGCTAGAAATAATGAAGCTGCAGCTGGAAGCACAAGCACAGCTGCGCAGAGAAGAAAGAGAAGCACAGCTGCGCCGAGAAAGAAAGAGAAGCACAGCTGAGGCGCGAGGAAGCAGAGAGAGAAGCACAGCTGAGGCGCGAGGAAGAAGAGAGAGAAGCACAGCGAGGCGCGAGGAAGGAAGCAGAGAGAGAAGCACAGCTGAGGCGCGAGGAAGCAGAGAGAGAAGCACAGCTGAAGCGCGAAGAAGCACAGCTGCGCAGAGAAGAACGAGAGGCACAGCAGCAACGAGAAGAACGAGGGCACAGCAGAACGAGAGCACAGCTGAAGGAGAGCGGAAATAGAAGCTAGGACGAAGCTGCAGGAGGTTGAAGCGAACAAGGAGATTGAGCTGAAGCGAGCTGAGCTGGGACTAGTTCAACTACCCCACCACAACAGCAGGAAGACGCCGAGTGAGAGAGAGGGATTTGCCCGTCTTCGTGCCTAATGAGGCTGAGGGCTTCTTCGAGCATTGAGAGAGGGTCGCTACGTTGAAGAAGTGGCGAGGGCAGAGAGTGGGCGGAGCTAGTTCAAGGAAGGCTCACTGGTGAAGCTCGTGAAGCTTATAACATGCTCGACCTCCAGGAGTGTACCAACTATGATGCAGTAAACGGGCGGCTCCATTCGTTCAAGCTGACGCCGGAGTGCTATAGGAAAAGGTTCAGAGAATGTACCCGATCGCCAGGAAAATCGTATGCGGAGAAACGGCGAGGGACATGGAGAGGAAATCGTGAAATGGCTGGAGTCAGAAGGAGCAAGATCGGCTGAAGACATCAAGGCTAATGGTCATGGAAAAATTCATGTCCGTGCTCTCTCCGAGATTAGGGTGAGAGTAAAGGAAGCGGACATCAAGGACCGAGAGCCGCAGCCGATCGAGCAG
>WNGS01107459.1:0-11351 GCA_020271785.1 Procambarus virginalis | reverse complement strand
TTGAAACAAATAGCAGAAAAATGTGGCTTTAGGTTGAAAGCATCTAAAGTGGCTGGGATGAAGGATGAGATCCTTAGGCAGTTAAGAGCCAAAAGCGAAGCGGCAGAGCTAGGAGCCCAGAGAGGAGCTGAAAGTGGAAAGGAGGATGATGGGCTGGATGAAGTGAGATCCCAGGGATCGAGTAGGAGCAGCAAGAGTAGCCGCAGTAGCAGGAGTAGCCGCAATAGGAGTTTGGAGAGATTCCAGTTAGAGCTCCAGATGCAGCGAGAGGACAAGGAGAGGCAGTTCCAGCTGGAAAAGATGAAGTTAGAACTCCAGATGAAAAATGAAGCCGAGAAAGAAAAAGAGAAAACCAGGCTGGAAGTAGAAAAAGAGAAAAAACCAGAGTAAGGAACTGGAGTTGGAACAGGAGAAAGAAAAGGAGAAAGCAAGACTAGAGGTCGAAAAAAGAGAGAACAAAACAAATGCAAATAGAAGCGAATAGAACCTTGGCTGAGCAAAGGATCGAACATGGGTTGCCAGAGAGCACCACCCAGGTATCACGCTCACCAGATGTTAGGGTTAGGGAGAAGGACATTCCCTGTTTGTTCCAGAAGAGGCAGAGAGCTTTTTCGAGCACTTTGAGAAGGTGGCCAGCATCAAGGAATGGCCACAGGAGGAATGGGCCCAGCTGGTCCAGTTAAGATTGACCGGTGCAGCCAGAGAGGCTTACACCCAACTGTCTCTAGAAGAGTGCCAGGATTATGCCACAGTAAAGAGCAGCATATTGCGCTCGTTTCAGTTAACCCAGAAGCTTATAGGAAGCGCTTCAGAGAGATGATCAAAGTTGGAGCATGTACGTTTGCTGAGACAGCAAGGGATCTGGAGAAGACGATTCCAGAAGTGGATTGAAGCTGCTGGAGTTGGATCTTACGCTGACCTGAAGCAATTGATGGTCATGGAGAAGTTCTTGGAGATGATGCATCCCGAAACAAAGTTCAAGATCCAAGAAGCAGGGATAAAGGAGGTGAGAGATGCCGCAGATAGGGCGGACATGATTACGGAAGCATATAAGAGCTTGAGGGAGAACAGAGTGAAGAATGAGGTGAGACGCAGCAATGGCAGATCCAGTGGAGCCTGGGGAGGAAGAAATTACGAAAGACCCAGAAGAGTCTGGGGCGAGAAGAATTTTGATAAATGGGCAGATAAACGTAAGTACCCTAAAACTCAGAAGAGTAGGTCGCGCACTTCGTCTGAAAGTGAAGATGAAGGAGCTAAACGAGAAACAAATCATTATCCAGGAAATCAAGAGTCCAGTAAAGCCCCACAGAGTGCAAGTAGTGTACCTGGCCCGAGGAACTCTCATGCGAGTGGACAGAGTCAGAACCACTCTGGTACATATAGAAGATACTTTTCCCAGGTGCGATGTTACAACTGTAACGGATTGGGTCACGTGATGCGAGATTGTCGGCAGGGCAAGAGAATTGTGACCCTGGCCATGTGTGACCCCCGAAGTAAATATACTAATGTGTTCCGAGACAAACCACAGATGGTGAACTTAGTGAACGAGAGGTATAGGCCGTTCATAAGTAAAGGTTGGATCAGTATAGGAGGCCAACCTGAGGTAGAAGTTGGTATCTTAAGAGATACCGGAGCTAATCAGAGCGTGATTGCGAGAAGCCTGATTGGGAATGATCGACAGTTAGCTGGCAGGAGAAAGATGAAAGTATATGGGTTATTGTCTGAGAGTGACATGCCCGTTTGTACTGTCCAGCTAAGGTCGGAATATGTGTCGGCGGAGGTGATGTTGGGAGTGTGCCCCGACATACCTGTTCCAGGAGTCCAAATGATCCTGGGGAATGACTTGGGCGGGACAAAGGTGTTGCCAAGAGTCATAGCGGAGACTGTGCCAGAGGAGTGCCCAGAAGGCCACGGCACGGGTGGGACACCTGAGAGTGTGAACCTGACTGACATCCGAGGAGATGAGTCAGGAGACCGCCAAGCCATTGAGTACCCTGTCTCGGTAGTGATGAAGGCAGAGGTGGCCGACGAGGAAGACGCTGGAAAAGATGAGACAGTGTCTATTCAGCCGGTAGAAGATATCGACGTAGATATAGCGTGGCTGTTTGATGAAGGTCCAGCTCAGGAAGATGAAGTCTCGGTGAGGCCAAAAGTGAAGATGGCCCAGCCAAAGAAAAATCATGTGAAGAGAGCGAACCTGAGTAGACCCCAGCCTGCTGAAATAAGGGTCGGAAGGTGAGTGCAACTGTGCTGAGCAGAAGTGAGGAAGGATGTGGACATACTGAGGACGGGAGTAGAGCGTCAAGTGGTCCACGAGCACAGAGGCATTTGGATAGTAGAGTTAAGTTGTTTGAGATGTCAGGAGTTGACATGTTTCACAGAAAACGCGGAGGAGAGATAGTGAAGAAGAGTAATAGCCGAGAAAATGGAAGGAGAAGAGACAGTATGTGTGGAGAGATGCTTACGAGCACTCTAGGAGAGGTAAAGCAACATGTACGATCGAGTGCTGTTGGATGTAGTACAGGGCTCGGAGAAACTTTCAGGGAACAAAGAAGAGTTGAAGGAGAAGAAATGGAGTTGTATAGAGGCGAGAAGTGTGAGAAGAGGATGATGATACAAGCATGGAGGAGTAGAAGAAAGCCGAGGACTCGATGGAAGTCAAACAGGATGAGGTCTCGGATAAATGAGGAGACGAAAGGGAGGATCGTCGGTGAAGACGAGGGAGTGAAGTATGATGGCAGGAGACGAAAGTATAATGGCAGTATATGGAAGTGTGAAGACGACAGAGGAGGTACTGACAGTAGATGTCTGACTCTGGACGTGAAGAGAAGAAGACAAGGAAACGGAGGGTGGAAACAATAAGTAGAGTTGACCGATGGAGTGCAGGCGTCCAAGGAGGACAGCCTAGCCAAGAGGTGTCAGGGAAGTCAAATCGTTTGTGAGAAGATCATGTTTCGGGCGAGTTGTGAGCCAGATGTTGCAAGGTGCAATGAAGTAGTTGTAGACTCTGAAGAGTACGTAAGCAGATCAACCGGTCGAACCAATCGGTTGGAGAACGAGACAGTGTGGTGGCGGATGTATTATCCCGAGCTTTGCCACTGGAATAACTCTCAAAAATAAGGGGAGGGGAGTGTTATGATCTCAGCCTGCAGGAGAAACGAGTCTCACCCTTGAGAGTTATTCAGCAAGCCTGACCTAACTGGAAGGTCCAGGAATTATAGAGGCGATAACACAGATGTAAATGGTGTGTTGAATTTATATAAAAGTTTGAGATTATGGGCAATGAACTAGAAAACAGATAAATGACTTGTTGGAAGATGTGGACAAGTTACTGGAGGCGTGAGGCTCGCTTGTGGAGGGCGATGACCTCACTTGAGGCCAGACATCGCAGGGGGAAAGCCGCGCTTCGTCGAGCTCCCGCCAGGAGGGAACCCCTAGTGATATTATCTCCAAGAGAAGAGAAGGTGCAGACGTTCCAGCTGTTGAATCGAGCTGAAGACGTGTGGTCTCAAGTCCTGGACGGCGAGGAGAGAGTATTAAGCCGCCCAGTGACAGTTTTGTGGGCTGTGACAAGCGCCCTGGTCAGACGTTGTCAGAGGGAGAAGCGCCCTCGACCAGATAATCTGTGGTAAGCCCGATTTAAGCCAGTTCATAGTGTTTGCTTGTAGTTGGTCGTGTGCCCAGCGACAGTAGCGATGTTTATTTTCAAATTAGAAATGTTTTGGTATGGCAGAAAGCCTAAAATAAGAGAGTGAAGTGGGAGGAGCGCTGAGCGACGTCCGTCTTCTCTGAGCGCTGGCGGGCAACTGAAGGAGCCCGGCTCCTGAGGGAGGAGGCCCCTCCCGGCGTGAGTGAGGCTCGCCCAGCGAGGTGGCGCATGGACTCGCCCACGGGGGAGTCCACTCTCATTAAATGTAGAGGACAGATAGAGATTGGAGACAAAGATGTTGTATGATTAATTTTGTTTATGTGTTAAAAAGGGAAACAATTTATTGGAATGCAAATGGGTTGCAGGTTTGTCTTTGGGGAAGAAGTTGCTGAGGACTTGGAAGCCAGCACAGAGGGAGTGGTTGATGAGACTCCAAGGCAGGGGAGGAGAGGACCCCGAGCTATGAAGAAGCAGTGAGGAGGAGTGTCACGTGCTTCTGCAGAGGTGGTGAAGTGCCACAGTTATTCGAGGAAATTTATGGTGCAGCAGCCAGGAGAGCTGTGGATGACCCTAGTAGGAGTAGGGAGGCACCATAGTTGTTCAAGGAATCTTCATGGTAGCAGCCTGGAGGAGCTGCAGAGGATCCTGGTGTTTAAGCCCTGAGGAACCTGAAGTTGTCAGGGTAGTGAAATAGTTCTAACTGATCACTTGTATGGAGGTGAGAGTGTTTGTCATTAGCGTGAACGACGCAGTGAGAGGTGAGTGATCGTTTGCTATTTATGTGCCAAGAGGTGTATATTGAAGTTTAGAGTTACAGACGTAGGCAGGAGTACCTACAGATATATATGTATTCTAAGACTGATAGAATGGTCAATTGATTCGTTGTGTGGCACGGATCATTTATACTGATATATACATATGTATGTTATTGCTTTCAAATGCTGATTTGCCTTATATGTGTTTATAGGTATATATATATGTATACATTCTCTTGATGGTAGTGTGACATTATATTGTAAGACTTAATCTACTTGAGGAGGTTGATAATACCAAGAGATAGGATACCACTTAGCAAGCTGAGGATAGAGTTCTGATGGTGTTGGAGTGCAACCTGATTATAATAGTACAGAGTATAGGATTCATCATTATTATTATATGTATGCGTGTATTGTTATGTACTTCGTCCAGTAAATGTATTCAAATTTGCTGGTGTTTGCACTTGTCCCAGTGAGGCTTCCCAGGAAATAGTAAAGAAGGAGAGAGAGAGAGAGCAAGAAACAGGAACCACTGCTGTGGACAGGGTAAGACAGAAGTCTAGTAAGACAAAGGGGATTGAGGAGGTCATATTCCATAAGGAGAGAGTGGGAGTCACAGCGGCTCGAGTGGGTGTGTGCACGTGACAACAAGGCTGCGTGTTGGAGCCGCATCCCCTAAACGTGTGACGTTGAGCCCCTCTCCAAGGGCCACAAGTGCCTAGTGTGATCTCTTAGTGAAATATGAGCATTTGTCGAGTTGTGGGTTGGGTGGTTCGTCAGCGGTAGCACCACCAAAATCCACCACCGCAACATGAGTTACTGGTAATTGATTTAAAATTTAATGATGTGATATTCTTATTATATGTTTTATATATTGTAGTAGTTGATGCTGTAATTGTGCTTGCACCTTATATTTGTGCAGCTTATGAAGATTATTGTGAATATTTATGTGTTATTCATGATGTGTTTTTGCTGTCTATGTCAGGTTATCTCGAGATGATTTCGGGGCTTTTTAGTGTCCCCGCGGCCCGGTCCTCAAACAGACCTCCACTCCCAGGAGGCAGCCCGTGACAGTTGACTAACACCAAGGTACCTATTTTACTGCTAGGTAACAAGGGCATAGGGTGAAAGAAACTCTGCCCATTTTTTCTTGCCGGCGTATGATCATACTGAGATTGGTGTATGAATGTGCTCAAGCTATACAGTGATATCTTGGTTGATAGCCTCGTATCACAAATATTGTGTATATGATGTAATCTCATGTTACCATATATTATTCTTATTTTATATATTGTCAATGTGTGACATACATTTCCAAGTCTATATTAATTCTGTATCAAAGATGTATGACATGTAATTGTGGATATGTATATTAGATGCCTAGTTATAGCGGTAGCCTAGTGTCATAGATTTGAAAAACATTCTTGTATGTTTATTGTAAGTAATGCTACATCAATGCTATACAGATAACATTATGTGGACCATGTTAGAGAGTGTATACATTTAGTTTCCATATGTATTCATCACATGTTACTGAGAGGATTCCATTTTAGTGTTGTACCTAGCATTGTCCCATTGTCAGTACATTATATGAAATTATGGCACTGTGAAACGTTTTCCACTTAGACAATCTTATGATACACATATTGTATATATTTAATATATTTATTATCTTTGTATGCATATGTATAACCGTTGGCGAATGTCGTTGAATCCACCACCCCCCCCCTCCCTCCCCTCTCCTCCTGTGATGGACTTGCCAGTGTTGCCATCTCTTATTAATGTGAATTCTTTGTGTACTTATTTTGTATTTCATGATATTTTCTTTAATGTATTGAACTATTATTATATATCATTATGTAAGGCTGTGCCTTATACTCTTGAGGTTGTTGTATAGTGAATTAGAAGTTTCTGAGTGAGTTTGTATTGTAATGAGTTAGCGAGATTTGAAAGTTGAAGGTCAGTTGACTTATTGGAGTTGGTTACAGTATCGCCTCTCGGCAAGCTTGCCTCAAGAAGTCACTGTTCTCTGATCTCCTCAGGCGAGCGGACCTGTTAGGGTTTAGTCCGTGATTTGTGACCTTATTTGGGTAGTGTTGCCTGCTAGAGTTATGCCCATGTAACTGTATGTATTTATATGGATCATTTTCTGCTGTTGTCCATTATGTATACCAGGTGGTAGGTGATTTTTATGTGTCTTAGTGAGGTGATATATTTTGAGGTACTTGTGAAATGCCAAGGAGCTGTATGTGGTATTATTCCTCTTACCTCATGTGTCATTGGTTGACACACCACCACCCGTGTTGGTATTTGGCGCATATAGGCACTAGTGCTCCACTGCGCCAGGCAAAGTACCTGGTGTCAGCTTGTGTTGATTGATGCAATTTACAGACCTATATTTGATTGATAATGCCCAGTTGTTGAGAAGCTGGATATATAGTGTTAGTGTGTATGATTAATGGAGTGTTTTATTTATTACTGTTGTGGAAGGTTCTTAATGCTGGAAACTGGAAAATTTGTTGCTAGGCTTTACTCCCCTAGTACCTTGATTGATATGTGGCCAGGCTATGTGTTCCAGTGATGCTGTAAGTTACTCCCTTAAGATATGTATATCGAGGTCTTATCTCTCTGACCATAACAAGTACAGGTTGTGTGGTGATGATGCTGCTGGGAGTTGTATGGTGAAGAAGCTGATGCGGTTTGTGTGGTAAAGATGATGAAGGTGAGTGGTAAAGAAGCTGCTGTGTGATGATGCTGCTGGGGGTTGAGTGGAGATGTTTTGAATTGTGGTGGAGATACTGCAGGAAGTTGTATGGTGAAGATGCTGCAGGAAGTTGTATGGTTAAGATGCTGCAGGAAGTTGTATGGTGAAGAAGCGGCAGGAAGTTTTATGGTGAAGATGCTGCTGAAGTTTGTGTGGAGAAGTTTTTGTTTGGGGGTATTATGACCACGCGAACTGAGGCTGGTGTATTGATGTACTCAAACTATTCAGTGATATCAGGCTATAGCTTGAAAAACCTCCTTGTATGCTTATTGTGTGTAATAAATGCTGTATAGGAAACATTATGTTGCCATGTGTAATTGCTGTGTAATTTCCATTTCATTGTGGATTTCCACTTCTTCAGCGCATCTGTGGCTTACTGTCCAGAGTTTGTGACCTTTTTTGTGTTATTTGACTGCAAGGATTATTGTCATGTTGACCTAATGTATACCATGGATCATTTCTACTGTTGTGCATCATTTATACCAGGTGGTAGGTGCTTTTATATGTCTTAGTGAGGTGGTATTCTGAGCAACTTAAGTAATGCCAAGGTGCTGTATATGATATTGTTTCCTCATATCTAATTTTTTACTGGTTGTGACACCACCACCCTGTATTGGTATTAGCAGCATAATAGGCGCTAGTGTCCCACTGCACCAGAATACGCCTGGTGTCCACAAGGTCCACTTCGTTTTTCACCACTCGGAAAGTTCCTCGTTTCCTCGGATTTACCACCTTGGCAATCACAGGGCTGCTCTTACATTTAAGTCCCATAGACCTGGTCACCACACATGAAGGGTACACAACATTATTCTCTGCGGCTGGTAGATCCAAGGCAACGCACTCTCCAAGATAAAGTCTGGATGGCACCAGTGTCTCGGAAGATCACCACGTACTTCCAGGAAGAACCCTCAGACGACAAAAGTCTTCCCTTCGAGAAGAATGGGGTAAGCAGGTCCAACCACTGTGGGTTGGAGGTCCTACACCCTAACCCTTCAGAAGGCCTCAAGCCCTGTGTCACAACAAGAGCATTGGGTCTTTTTTCCTGGGTACAGTTGCAACAACGGCTAGTAATGTGGTTTGCACGTTTACATTGACCACAGAATCGTCGAGGAGAAGATACATTACTAACAGGATTTCCCTTTGGTGCCTGTAATCAAAACACTCTCAGTCAGGTATGTTTTAAAAATATCTTGGGATTTACCTCTAAGCCGCCCTGTAAGATTTTCACCCACTGTTCCTCTGGCCAGTTCATGGACATGGCCAGTCTCTGAAAATGGTTGAAAACCTTTCAGGGTCTAGCTCTGAAATTCAGGAGGTTATGCTTTTTATCATAATGCCTGGGGTTTGAATCCCCAGCAGGTAGTGGTACAGCGGTATTTACTCTTATTCTTTACATTTTTGGAAAGAATAAGAGTAAATAAAGTAAAGAGTAAATTCTTTTGGAAAGAATAAGATCTTCATGGATCATTTTTGAGCCTTTGCTTTTCTACCTTAGCATTTTGCTCTGCCACTCTTGCCTCTTGCTCTGCTAGTTTTAATCGGGCCAGCTGTAATTAATTTCTATCCTGCTAGATTCACTTTCAGCTGGACTGGCCTGGCATAAAATTGTATCACTTGCCAATAGGCCCTGGTCTATGCAATTGTGTAAAATTTCATTGGTTATAACACACTTTTTTAGTTTCATTTAACTCTAGGCCCAATTCCTTGCCTAACAACACTAATTTAGCTTTGGTCAGCTTCTCAATCTCCACCACAGAAGCGTCTTTGCCAGTTCATGCAATTTAGCCTCCATCACTAATTATCCTAGCTACTAGCCAAAGAAAAAATAAAAATTGGGAAAAAATACAAAAATTCGCACGGCCCCTATCACAAGGCCACACTTACCTCAATCGTGAAGAGATCCGGCTGGGTGTCCAGTCAGTGCAAGATGTATCCTTTGCTAGTTGAGCTAGACCCTAGGGTACCACACAACCATTCTGCGGAATGCAAGAATTTTAGTTTTGGCACTCAAAAATCTAAATTTTTTACAATTTATGTATAATATTCCAACTACAGGTCAGGCCAAGCACTTGTTATGGAAAAGTATGTAGTTAAACTGAGAGGGCCACTAGTAATAATCAAAGGAGTTCCTAAAATCAGTGGAGATCAAATAGGCCCGGCACCCAATAAGATTATACCCAGCACTAAATTACTGGCTTTAAAGTAATTTCTGCAGTCTAGTGGTAAATCAACTGCTCCATTTCAACAGGAAGAAGGGATACTCCTTTCTTAGTACTTATTTATTAAACCCTCTAATACCCTCATATACATTATACCATCATCTACTTTACCACTCTACCTTGTAACTACCACTATTCGTCCACTTAGCAGGGAAGGGAACTCAGGGGGGAAGCACCAAGTCATTACGACTATTAGCACTGGGAAGGGGTCAGGATAAGATTTGGGATGGGATGAGGGGAAGGAATGGTGCCCCAACCACTTGGACGGTCAGGGATTGAACTCCGACCTGCATGACGTGAGACCGTCGCTCTACCATCCAGCCCAGTGTTTAACACTTACAAAAACTTGTGTAAAGTCTACTTAGAGAACAGCACTTGTAAGGCTTGAAGCCCTGGGTAGCTAAAACCCCGTGGTATCATAGTCACAATGGAATACACTTAATGATGCCAAAACACTGTCTTAAAAACCGCTCTTAACAAAACACAAACCTAGCCAGTAGCACAGTAAACACACGGAACAGTAATACTAAGGAACTTAACTGTAGAATAAACCCAGAATAAGGTAAGGAAAGAGAGGAGGAGGAAGAGGAGGAGACAGAGCCACACAGGAGAGATGTTGACCCAGCACTGCAGTCCAGACAAGAAGGAAGGAGACCTCAATGTCCGAGCTCTCTCAAGTTGTTGCCGGGAAGATACCTAGCTGATTGTGCAGTTTACAAACATTACAAGTCTTCACCGACATTCAATACTGGTTACTTTAAAAGTTCTAAGAATAGTTGATAACTAATTCAATATTCATTTAATAATCAACAAGCTCAGAGTCTGAATAATCCGTGAGTAACAAGGTTTCTCTTACGTCTGGCAAGGAAAATTGGAACAAAGGTCCATCCGCGGTGAGAGGAGCCAGATTATACATGTTATTGTTAATTAACTATCCTTGTAACATGATCCAATCCTATCAATTAATGTAAAGTAATTATTTAGAGCACAATTTGACCTCTGGTTTCCAACTAGGGAACCCAGGGTAGTAAAACTCTGCAAGCACAAATAGGAGAGTACACACACGCACACACTAACAAGGCGAGAATTGACAGGTTGGACAAATACATCTCCCTCGGTCGCTGGGTGACTGCTGCGATCCTCTCCCATGGTCGCTGGATGGCTGCAGATCCTGTCCAGCGTGTCGCTGGTGGGCTGCAGATCCTCTCCCGCGGTCGCTGCTGGGCTGCAGATTCCTCTCCCCCGGTCGCTGCTGGGCTGCATATCCTCTCCCTCGGTCGCTGCTGGGCTGGGATCATCTCCCGCGGTTGCTGGTGGGCTGCAGATCCTCTCCCCTCGCCAGTCGCTGCTGGGCTGCAGATCCTCTCCCTCGGTCGATATGGGATGCAGTTCCTCTCCCCCGGTCGCTGCAGGACTGCAGATCCTCTCCCCCAGTCGCTGGTGGCTGCTGATCCTCTCCCTCGGTCGCTGGTGGGCTGTAAGATCCTCTCCCCGGGTCGCTGCTGGCTGCAGATCCTCTCCCACGGTCGCTGCTGGACTGTAGATTCTCTCCTTCGGGTCGCTGCAGGGCTGCAGATCCTCTCCCCCGGTCTCTGGTGGGCTGCAGATCCTCTCCCTCGGTCGCTGCTGCTGGTCTGCAGATCCTCTCCCCCAGTCGCTGGTGGGCTGCAGATCCTGTCCCTCGGTCGCTGCTGGCTGCACATCCTCTCCTCGGTCGCTGCTGGGTTGCAGATCCTCTCCCCGGTCCACTGCTGGCTGCAGATCCTCGTCCCCGGTCGCTGCTGGGCTGCAGATCCTCTCCCTCAGTCGCTGGTGGGCTGCAGATCCTCTCCCCGGGCGCTGCTGGGTTGCAGATCCTCTTCCCCGGTCACTGCTGGGCTGCAGATCCTCTCCCCTGGTCGCTGCTGGCTGCAGATCCTCTCCCGTTTTCGCTGCTGGGCTGCAGATCCTCTCCCACGGTCTTT
>WNGS01107457.1:0-15118 GCA_020271785.1 Procambarus virginalis | reverse complement strand
GGTGTTGACTCTTGATGTGTAGGTCTCGCAGATGTCAAGCCGCCTGTTGTCACTGTATCTATCGATGATTTCTGTGTTGTTTGTTAAGATTTTCTCTGGTGATGGGTGGTTGTGGGAAGAGAGTATATGTTCCTTAATTGAGCCCTGTTGCTTATGCATTGTTAAACGCCTGGAAAGAGATGTTGTGTCTTGCCTATATACTGAGTTTTTTGGGGCTTACAGTCCACAGAGGACATTTGAAGGCATAGACGACGTTTTCTCTTTCAAGCGTTCTGCTTCGTGTCTGGAGTGTTTCTAAGAGTAGGTTGGCAGTTTTCTTGGTTTTATACTAAATCGTTAGTGTATCTTCTGATTTTTGTCTGTAGGGATAACATTTCTATTAACAATATCTTTCAGGCCCTTTCCTCCGTTTTATGATCTGTGGAGAAGAAGTTCCTGTAAAATAGTCTAATAGGGGGTATAGGTGTTGTATTAGTTGTCTCTTCAGAGGTTGCATGGCGTTTTACTTTCCTTCTATGATGTCTTCAATGAAACCATTGGAGAAGCCGTTGTTGACTAGGACCTGCCTTACCCTACAGAGTTCTTCGTCGACTGCTTCCATTCTGAGCTGTGGCTGAGAGCACGGTCGACATAAGCGTAAACAACACTCCTCTTATACCTATCTGGGCAGTCACTGTTGGCATTTAGGCACAATCCTATGTTTTTTCTTAGTGTAGACTGCAGTGTGGAAACCTCCGCTCCTTTCCATGACTGTTACATCTAGAAAGGGCAGCTTCCCATCCTTCTCCATCTCGTAAGTGAAAACGTAACACAGAATTCTGCTCAAACGCCTCTTTCAGCTCCTGCAGATGTCTGACATCAGGTACCTGTGTAAAAATGTCGTCAACATACCTGCAGTATATGCCGGTTTCAAGTTCAAGTCGACTAAGACTTTTCCTCGATAGTACCCATGTAGAAGTTGCAAACAGGACGCCTAGGGGAAATATCCTGAGGAACTACTCCAAGCTTGTCTAAGGAGGCACCCTTCTTGAGCCCGGATGGGCACATGTATAAGCAAGTAGATGGGGTCGCTATGGGTTCTCCACTAGGCGTCCTGCTTGCAAACTTCTTCTGTATGGAGTGCCACAGCTGACTGACCGCTGAATGGTGTGCCTCAGCTGATTGACCGCTGAATGGTGTGCCTCAGCTGATTGACCCGCTGAATGGTGTGCCTCAGCTGATTGACCCGCTGAATGGGGTGCCTCTGTTGACTGACCTCCTGTAAGGGGTGCCTCCGCTGACTGACCCGCTGTAAGGGGTGCCTCAGCTGACTGACCCGCTGCATGGGGTGCCTCAGCTGACTGACCTGCTGCATGGGGTGCCTCAGCTGACTGACCCGCTGTAAGGGGTGCTCAGCTGACTGACCCGCTGTAGGGGGTGCCTCAGCTGTCTGACCGCTGTAAGGGGTGCCTCAACTGACTGACCGGCTGCATGGGGTGCCTCAGCTGACTGACCCGCTGTAAGGGGTGCCTCAGCTGACTGACCCGCTGCATGGGGTGCCTCAGCTGACTGACCGCTGTAAGGGGTGCCTCAGCTGACTGACCCGCTGAAGGGGTGCCTCAGCTGACTGACCCGCTGTAGGGGGTGCCTCAGCTGACTGACCCCGCTGCATGGGGTGCCTCAGCTGACTGACCCGCTGCATGGGGTGCCTCAGCTGACTGACCCGCTGTAAGGGTGCCTCAGCTGACTGACCGCTGCATGGGGTGCCTCAGCTGACTGACCCGCTGCATGGGTTGCCTCAGCTGACTGACCGCTGCATGGGGTGCCTCAGCTGACTGACCCGCTGCATGGGTTGCCTCAGCTGACTGACCCGCTGTATGGGGTGCCTCAGCTGACTGACCGGAGAGATGGAGAAACGTGCAGACTTTTCCACGAGGGGTGTGAGTGCACACCTACACTCTGGCCCATAAACAGGAGGCCCGACAGCTGAGTAGAAAGCCCTTGTTATACGTAGTCTAAGGTACCGGGGTCGATTCCGGTGGAGGCAGAAACGAATGGGCAGAGTTTCATTCACTCTGAGGCTTCTGTTCACCAGCAATAATAGGTACCTGGGAGTTTGACAGCTGATACGGGCAGCTTCCTGGGGATTGTAAGAAAAAGGAGACCTGGTCAAGGACCGGTCCCGGGGACGCTAAGCCCGAAATCATCCCAAAATAACCTTAAGATAACCACACTCCACCAATCACAAACTGTGGTCAATCACTCCGCCACCGCGACAGACCGTGATGTGTGTTAAATTATAGTTAAATGCTATCTTTTACTTAACAGAATCTACATAAAAATATTAAAATTATTATCGCAAGCAACCTAATTCAAAATTTTTAAACATTTATCTCATATTATGTTATAATTAATAATTAAAATAATGCTAGTATCGGAGCGAGTCATACAACTTTCATAAGGCGAAACAAGTTACTGTGATCGCACTTGTGAATGAGTGAATAACAAAATAGTTTTTATAAAACTACCAAGATCGCTAGAAAGAGAAACAGAACAATAAGTGAGCGCTGATGGACATCTTTACGTTTCCACAGATCTCGACTAAGGAGGACATGTTGGGGTTGGTATATAAAAGTGGTGGTTTGTTTGGCGGGCTTTCAGTAGCAGGCGGGGCGGGCGGGGCCTCGCCACGTCTTGGGTGACGCTGGCAGAGAGACGCTCAACCAGCCGCTCATGTCCACCCAGATGACACGGCCGGGCGGGATCGCCTCCTTCATGCGCCTACCAGTACACACCACACTCAAGGTGAGCTTCCCTGGCAAGACTCTCCTGCGCCTACCAGTGCACACCCACACTCAAGGTGAGCTTCCCTGGCAAGACTCTCCTGCGCCTACCAGTACACACCCACACTCAAGGTGAGCTTCCCTGGCAAGACTCCCTGCGCTACCAGTACACACCACACTCAAGGTGAACTTCCCTGGCAGACTCTCCTGCGCCTACCAGTACACACCCACACTCAGGTGAGTTCCTGGCAAGACTCTCTGCGCCTACCAGTACACACCCACACTCAAGGTGAGCTCCTGGCAAGTCTCTCCTGCGCCTCCCAGTACACACCCACACTCAAGGTGAGCTTCCCTGGCAAGTCTCTCCTGCGCCTCCCAGTAACACCCACACACTCAAGGTGAGCTTCCCTGGCAAGTCTCTCCTGCGCCTCCAGTACACACCCACACTCAAGGTGAGATCTCTTCCCTGCGCCACTATTCTTGTGTCATAATGAACACCTCTACTGACCTTTTCAAACTTGGGTTTCAAGTATTAAAATGTAAAACTTAGACATCGGTAAATTTGTTACTGGTATTAGCAAGTTTTATTTTATACACTCCAAATATTATCACACTTTTATTGTGGCAGAGATTGCTCAATTTCATAACATACCTTCAATAGAATTGACAGCAATTTTTCTAAAGTGGTTAGTCGTTTAGACCTCTGTCTTCTACTACCCCAGTACTCACCAACAAATTCAAAACGCTCGATAATAAAGCAGACAAAATCTCCATTTCTGAATGGAAACAATTGATATATATATATATATATATATATATATTATATAAATAATATAATTATATTATATATATATTATATATATATATATATATATATATATATATATATATATAATATGTGTGGTGTGGTGTGTGTCGTACTAGTAGCCAGAACGCACTTCTCATCCTACTATGCAAGGCCCGATTTGCCTAATAAGCCAAGTTTTCATGAATTAATATACTTTCTCAAATTTGTTTCTCATGAAATGATAAAGCTACTCATTCATTGTGTATGAGTTCAATTTTTTTATTGGAGTTAAATTAACGTAGATATATGACCGACCTAACCACCCTACCTAACCTAACCTGGCATCCCTGTACATACCAGTTGCGTTGCTCTGGGAGTATGGGTTCGAGTCACTTCTGGGGTGTGAGTTTTCAGTTGTATCTAGCCTGGGACCATTCAGGCTTGTTGTGCATTTGTGTTCCTCACGTGTTGCCCCAAAAAAATGAGGTGATTGATAAAATGCTATGCCAAGATCACATCCAGGTGCCGGCGGGAAGTGGTTCATATAGCTCAGGCTATCACTTCCTTATGTCCGGTCGTGATGGTCAAGTGGTTAAGGCATCCCTGTACATACCAGTGCGTTGCTCCTGGGAGTATGGGTTCGAGTCACTTCTGGGGTGTGAGTTTTCAGTTGTATCTAGTCTGGGGACCATTCAGGCTTGTTTGCATTTGTGTTCCTCACGTGTTGCCCCAAAAAAGGAGGTGATTTGAAAAAATGCTATGCCAAGATAACCATCCAGGTGCCGGCAGGGAAGTGGTCATATAGCTCAGGCTATCACTTCCTTATGTCCGGTTCGTGATGGTCAAGTGGTTTAAGCATCCCTGTACATACCAGTTGCGTTGCTCCTGGCAGCATGGGTTCGAGTCACTTCTGGGGTGTGGTTTTCAGTTGTATCTAGTCCTGGGGACCATCAGGCTTGTTTGCATTTGTGTTCCTCACGTGTTGCCCAAAAAAATGAGGTGATTGATAAAATGCTATGCCAAGATAACCATCCAGGTGCCGGCGGGGAAGTGGTTCTATAGCTCAGGCTATCACTTCCTTATGTCTGGTCGTGATGGTCAAGTGGTTTAAGGCATCCCTGTACATACCAGTTGCGTTGCTCCTGGGAGTATGGGTTCGAGTCACTTCTGGGGTGTGAGTTTTCAGTTGTATCTAGTCCTGGGGACCATTCAGGCTTGTTTGCATATATATATATATATATATATATATATATATATATATATATATATATATTATATATAATATATATAATCTATATATATATAATATATATATATATATATGCCAGAACGCACTTCTCGGCTACTATGCAAGGCCCAATTTGCCTAATAGGCCGAGAGATTTTCTTTATTTTCAATAAATTTTTCCTATTGGTTCATTTTAAATATTATTATCATATATTAAGAAACATAAATTATTCATTTAGTTGTGTTAGTTTACGTTAGGTTAAGATAGGTTAGGTTAGGTAGGGTTGGTTAGGTTCGGTCATATATCTACGTAGTTTTAACTCAAATTTAAAAAAATTAACTCATACATAATAAATGAATAGCTTTATCATTTCATAGAAAAAAATGAGAAAAATATTGAAATTCTAGAAAATTGCCTTATTAGGCAAATCCGGCCTTGCATAGTAGGCCAAAAACTGCGTTTTGGCTACTAGGTGCAACATATATATATATATATATATATATATATATCTATATATAATATTATAATATAATATATATATATATATATATTATATATATATATATGCAAACAAGCCTGAATGGTCCCCAGGACTAGATACACTGAAAACTCACACCCCAGAAGTGACTCGAACCCATACTCCCAGGAGCAACGTAACTGGTATGTACAGGGACGCCTTAAATCACTTGACCACACGACCGGACATAAGGAAGTGATAGCCGATAAAATTGATAAAATGCTATGCCCAAAATTACCATCCGAGTGCCGGCGGGGAAGTGGTTCATATAGCCTCGGCTATCACTTCCTTATGTCCGGTCGTGATGGTCAAGTGGCTTAAGGCGTCCCTGTACATACCAGTTGCGTTGCACCTGGGAGTATGGGTTCGAGTCACTTCTGGGGTGTGAGTTTCAGTTGTATCTAGTCCTGGGGACCATTCAGGCTTGTTTGCATTTGTGTTCCTCACGTGTTGCCCCGAAAAATGAGGTGATTTGATAAAATGCTATGCCCAAGATTACCATCCGAGGGCCGGCGGGGAAGTGGTTCATATAGCCTCGGCTATCACTTCCTTATGTTCGGTCGTGATGGTCAAGTGGTTTAAGGCGTCCTGTACATACCAGTTGCGTTGCTCCTGGGAGTATGGGTTCGAGTCACTTCTGGGGGTGAGTTTTCAGTTGTATCTAGTCCTGGGGACCATTCAGGCTAGTTTGCATTTGTGTTCCTCACGTGTTGCCCCAAAAAATGAGGTGATTTGATAAAATGCTATGCCCAAGATACCATCCGAGTGCCGGCGGGGAAGTGGTTCATATAGCCTCGGCTATCACTTCCTTATGTCCGGTCGTGATGGTCAAGTGGTTTAAGGCGTCCCTGTACATACCAGTTGCGTTGCTCCTGGGAGTATGGGTTCGAGTCATTCTGGGGTGTGAGTTTTCAGTTGTATCTAGTCCTGGGGACTATTCAGGCTTGTTTGCATTTGTGTTCCTCACGTGTTGCCCAAAAAATGAGGTGATTTGATAAAATGCTATGCCCAAGATTACCATCCGAGTGCCGGCGGGGAAGTGTTTCAAATAGCTTCGGCTATCACTTCCTTATGTCCGGTCGTGATGGTCAAGCGGATTAAGGCATCCCTGTACATACCAGTTGCGTTGCTCCTGGCAGTATGGGTTCGAGTCACTTCTGGGGTGTGAGTTTTCAGTTATATATATATACAATATATATATTATATATATATATATATATATATATATATATATATATATATTAATATATAATATATAACATATATATAACTGAAAGCTCACACCCCAGAAGTGACTCCAACACATACTGCCAGAAGCACTATTCAATTGTGTACTGGGACCTTATCCATTCGACCATCACGACTGGACAAAAGCTGATGGTAGCCAAGGCTATTTCCACAACAGCCCGCCGGCATTCTGGAGGTAATCTTAGGCATAACATTTTATCAAATCACCTGATTCATTGGGGCACACTGAGGAACACAAATGGGAAAGCCTGAATGGTCCCCAGGCATACATGTACTGAAAACTCACAGCCCCGAAGTGACTCGAACCCATACTACAAGGAGCACTATGCAACTGGTGTAAAGGGCACCTTATCCATGTTACGTACCTCTATAAGCTACGTAATTAAATACATTTAATTTTTACTTCTACATTAATTTGTACTTATATATATGCCTTGTTTTATCTGATTATATGTACATCTAATATTCTTTACTTGTATGTAAGATATGTGTTGCCTGATTTATATGTTGAATTAGGCCTAACTTTTCCACCCGTGGGAACGATGATATTCTTTGTTGGTTCACGGTTGATTTCGTGGGAAAGTGGTTTTATCTATGATCATCAGTAGGAATCACTGATGGGAATTCTGTAATTGTTTGAACATTGGGGGGCAACATTCCGTGAGAAAATTTCTAGTTCCTGGTGGCGGGGAGCGTTGCCAATATTTCCTTTGTTATTTTATTTTAATTACTGCATGTATTATTAATTACATTATTTTTGTTATGCATGTTATTCTGACCAAATATTTACGAAGTTACTTTAAGATTACTCTTGTCACATTATTTTGCTCCATGTAAGTTTAATTAAATAATGTTAGTTTGGCAATTTTCCGCGGGGCAGAAGCAATGTTTTTGACTCCCGCAGTTTAAATAGTCAGTAACTCGCACGGGACAGGAAAGATAACAACTTGGGAGATAAGTCTGTTAATATTTGTTTTGCCATACATACATTTATATTATAAGAGAGACAATACTTTAATTTGTTTTATAAGTGATCTTGTCCATCTGTGCTATATATATAATATCTTGTACTTATATTATTGTTAATATATATAATATAATTTATATGTATATTTCTTAGTCCTAAGGGATAAATACTTTATTCTTGCATGTGCCAATCATGTGGTTACACTGGTGACCCGCTCTATATTACAGCAATTCTATGACCCTAGACAACAAGTTTCTTAATGCTGTACAGGGTTACGAGCCGTAACGAACGATCTGGTAACAATCCACTCGACCATCACGACCAGACAAAAGCTGATGGTAGCTGAGGCTATTTCCCCAACAGCTCGCCGGCATTCTGATGGTAATCTTAGGCATAGTATTTTATCAAATCACCTCATTCATTGGGGCACACGTGAGGAATACAAATGCGAACAAGACTGAATGGTCCCCAGGCATACATGCAACTGAAAGCTCACACCCAAGAAGTGACTCGAATCCATACTGACAGGAGCACTATGCAACTGGTGTACAGGACACCTTATCCACTCGACCATCACGACCGGACAAACGTTGATGGTAGCCAAGGCTATTTCCCCAACAGCCCCTGCACTCTGATGGAAATCTTGGGCAAAGTATTTTATCAAATTACCTCATTCATATGGGGACACACGAGGAACACAAATGCGAACAAGCCTGAATCGTCCCCAAGCATACATGCAACTGAAAACTCACACCCCAGAAGTGACTCGAACCCAAACTGCCAGGAGCACTATATAACTGGTGTAAAGGGCACCTTATTCACTCGACCATCATGACCGGACAAAAGCTGATGGTAGCCAAGGCTATTTCTCCAACTGCCCGCCGGCATTCTGATGGTAATCTTAGGCATAGTATTTTATCAAATAACCTCATTCATTGGGTCACACTTGTGGAACACATATGTGAAGAAGTCTGAATGGTCTCCAGGCATACATGCAACTGAAAACTCACACCCCCCAAAGTGACTCGAACCCATTCTGCCAGGAGCACTATGCAACTGTGAACATGGCACCTTATCCACTCGACCATCACGACCGGACAAAAGCTGATGATAGCCGAGGCTATTCCCCCAACAGCCCGCCGGCACTCTGATGGTAATCTTGGGCATAGTATTTTATGAAATCACCTCATTCATTGGGGCACATGTGAGGAACACAATGCTAACTAGCCTGAATGATTCCCAGGCATACATGCAACTGATAACTCATTCCCCAGAAGTGACTCAAACCCATACTGCCAGGAGCACTATGCAACTGGTGTACAAGGCACCTTATCCATTCGACCATCAAGACCGGACAAAAGCTGTTGGAAGCCGAGGCTTTTTCCCCAACAGCCCGCCGGCACTCTAATGGTAATCTTTGGCATAGTATTTTATCATATTACCTCATTCATTGGGGTACACGTGAAGAACACAAATTCATTTTTATTAATGGTCTGACGCCTAGACCATTAATATAAATGAATTTTGGAGAAATGATATTTCAATTACCACCGACAGTGAAGAAAAACATAAGAAATATTGAGAAAATTCGTGTTAGAATTATTAATCTTACCTTTTCGGTCATATTCAACAACATATGTTTACAAGAAAGACTGCTACTAATATATATATATATATATATATATATATATATATATATATATATATATATATATATATATATGTGTGTGTGTGTGTGTGTGTGTATCACGAAAATTAAACACGTGATTTAAAATGTGACAATGTCAGACCACGGAGGAAAAATGAAACAGGAATTTCCTTAAGTACTTTCGTATATTAATACATCTTCAGAAGGAGTGATTTAACAGATCGAGAACTGGACATAAATAGGCAAGAGAGAATGGTGGAGTGACGTGAGTTACAATACGTGGACACTGCAGCCGGCCTAGTGATGACGTGGACATTGTAGACGGCCCATCTGATGCAACACGCACACACAGGCCAACAACTGGGTAATTATAGCATAAAATAGTAATATATATTCAATGAATTAGTGAGACAAATGTGTTTCCAATGATCCTACTTAAATCGCCCTTTAATTGATCTATTAAACATGGATCTAAATTATATAGACCGATCTAAATTTATATATAGATTATATATAAATTATATAATCTAAATTATATATACACTGCTAATGTTCAAATTACTTTCTTTTGTGATCTGTATCAAAGCAGATTCAATTATGTTTCTGTTATAGGTGCTTTTACAATTTGTTATTGAAGAATCCATCCCCTAATCAATCTGGTGAGCATCTTCTGACAGATGAACAAACAAGCATTAGACAATTGGCCCTGTCTTACAGAGTATTTATGTTGTGTTATTCTATATTTCAAATCTTTAGATGTTTGCCCAACATAGAACTTATTACAGTCTTTACAAGGTATTTTATAAATGACACAATTATCACTACGAGGGCTGTTCCTAACTAATAGCTTACCAACAGTGTTTTCGTAGCTAAACATTACATGTATATTAAAAAGTTTCAAGGCCTTGACAATATTCTCAAACCCAGAGAAATATGGTAAACATAACACATTCTTTGGGCGAATTCTTTCACTGCATATATTATTATAATATGTACGACGTGCTTTGTTACGGCAAACTTCCAAAAAACTCAGTGGGTAACAAAGCTTGAGACCAATTGAATCAATATTCTTAAACTCTTCGTCTAAGAATTCTGGACTCACAACTCGAAGAGCTCTTAGATACATTGAAGAAAAAATCGACTTTTTCACATTGTATCTATGCCCTGAAAAATAATGAACATAAGATAGATTATTCGTAGGTTTTCTGTAGACACTAAACTTTAGTGAAGAATCTTCCCTATGAATAAGAACATCTAGGAATGGCAAACAATTATCAATTAGATGTTCTTATTCATAGGGAAGATTCTTCACTAAAGTTTAGTGTCTACAGAAACCTACGAATAATCTATCTTATGTTCATTATTTTTCAGGGCATAGATACATGTGAAAAAGTCGATTTTTTCTTCAATGTATCTAAGAGCTCTTCGAGTTGTGAGTCCAGAATTCTTAGACGAAGAGTTTAAGAATATTGATTCAATTGGTCTCAAGCTTTGTTACCCACTGAGTTTTTTGGAAGTTTGCCGTAACAAAGCACGTCGTACATATTATAATAATATATGCAGTGAAAGAATTCGCCCAAAGAATGTGTTATGTTTACCATATTTCTCTGGGTTTGAGAATATTGTCAAGGCCTTGAAACTTTTTAATATACATGTAATGTTTAGCTACGAAAACACTGTTGTAAGCTATTAGTTAGGAACAGCCCTCGTAGTGATAATTGTGTCATTTATAAATACCTTGTAAAGACTGTAATAAGTTCTATGTTGGGCAAACATCTAAAGATTTGAAATATGAATAACACAACATAAATACTCTGTAAGACAGGGCCAATTGTCTAATGCCTTGTTTGTTCATCTGTCAGAAGATGCTCACCAGATTGATGGGGGATGGCTTCTTCAATAACAAATTGTAAAAGCACCTATACAGAAACATAATTGAATCTGCTTTGATACAGACCACTGCTAATGTTCAAATTACTTTCTTTTGTGATCTGTATCAAAGCAGATTCAATTATGTTTCTGTTATAGGTGCTTTTACAATTTGTTATTGAAGAAGCCATCCCCCAATCAATCTGGTGAGCATCTTCTGACAGATGAACAACAAGGCATTAGACAATTGGCCCTGTCTTACAGAGTATTTATGTTGTGTTATTCTATATTTCAAATCTTTAGATGTTTGCCCAACATAGAACTTATTACAGTCTTTACAAGGTATTTTATAAATGACACAATTATCACTACGAGGGCTGTTCCTAACTAATAGCTTACCAACAGTGTTTTCGTAGCTAAACATTACATGTATATTAAAAAGTTTCAAGGCCTTGACAATATTCTCAAACCCAGAGAAATATGGTAAACATAACACATTCTTTGGGCGAATTCTTTCACTGCATATATTATTATAATATGTACGACGTGCTTTGTTACGGCAAACTTCCAAAAAACTCAGTGGGTAACAAAGCTTGAGACCAATTGAATCAATATTCTTAAACTCTTCGTCTAAGAATTCTGGACTCACAACTCGAAGAGCTCTTAGATACATTGAAGAAAAATCGACTTTTTCACATTGTATCTATGCCCTGAAAAATAATGAACATAAGATAGATTATTCGTAGGTTTTCTGTAGACACTAAACTTTAGTGAAGAATCTTCCCTATGAATAAGAACATCTAATTGATAATTGTTTGCCATTCCTAGATGTTCTTATTCATAGGGAAGATTCTTCACTAAAGTTTAGTGTCTACAGAAAACCTACGAATAATCTATCTTATGTTCATTATTTTTCAGGGCATAGATACAATGTGAAAAAGTCGATTTTTTCTTCAATGTATCTAAGAGCTCTTCGAGTTGTGAGTCCAGAATTCTTAGACGAAGAGTTTAAGAATATTGATTCAATTGGTCTCAAGCTTTGTTACCCACTGAGTTTTTTGGAAGTTTGCCGTAACAAAGCACGTCGTACATATTATAATAATATATGCAGTGAAAGAATTCGCCCAAAGAATGTGTTATGTTTACCATATTTCTCTGGTTTGAGAATATTGTCAAGGCCTTGAAACTTTTTAATATACATGTAATGTTTAGCTACGAAAACACTGTTGGTAAGCTATTAGTTAGGAACAGCCCTCGTAGTGATAATTGTGTCATTTATAAAATACCTTGTAAAGACTGTAATAAGTTCTATGTTGGGCAAACATCTAAAGATTTGAAATATAGAATAACACAACATAAATACTCTGTAAGACAGGGCCAATTGTCTAATGCCTTGTTTGTTCATCTGTCAGAAGATGCTCACCAGATTGATTAGGGGATGGATTCTTCAATAACAAATTGTAAAAGCACCTATAACAGAAACATAATTGAATCTGCTTTGATACAGATCACAAAGAAAGTAATTTGAACATTAGCAGTGTATATATAATTTAGATTATATAATTTATATATAATCTATATATAAATTTAGATCGGTCTATATAATTTAGATCCATGTTTAATAGATCAATTAAGGGCGATTTAAGTAGGATCATTGGAACACATTTGTCTCACTAATTCATTGAATATATATTTACTATTTTATGCTATAATTACCCAGTTGTTGGCCTGTGTGTGCGTGTTGCATCAGATGGGCCGTCTACAATGTCCACGTCATCACTAGGCCGGCTGCAGTGTCCACGTATTGTAACTCACGTCACTCCACCATTCTCTCTTGCCTATTTATGTCCAGTTCTCGATCTGTTAAATCACTCCTTCTGAAGATGTATTAATATACGAAAGTACTTAAGGAAATTCCTGTTTCATTTTTCCTCCGTGGTCTGACATTGTCACATTTTAAATCACGTGTTTAATTTTCGTGATACACACACACACACACACACATATATAATATATATATATATATATATATATATATAGCAGTCTTTCTTGTAAACATATGTTGTTGAATATGACCGAAAAGGTAAGATTAATAATTCTAACACGAATTTTCTCAATATTTCTTATGTTTTTCTTCACTGTCGGTGGTAATTGAAATATCATTTCTCCAAAATTCATTTATATTAATGGCTAGGCGTCAGACCATTAATAAAATGAATTTGTGTTTCTTCACGTGTACCCCAATGAATGAGGTAATATGATAAAATACTATGCCAAAGATTACCATTAGAGTGCCGGCGGGCTGTTGGGGAAAAAGCCTCGGCTTCCAACAGCTTTTGTCCGGTCTTGATGGTCGAATGGATAAGGTGCCTTGTACACCAGTTGCATAGTGCTCCTGGCAGTATGGGTTTGAGTCACTTCTGGGGAATGAGTTATCAGTTGCATGTATGCCTGGGAATCATTCAGGCTAGTTAGCATTTGTGTTCCTCACATGTGCCCCAATGAATGAGGTGATTTCATAAATACTATGCCCAAGATTACCATCAGAGTGCCGGCGGGCTGTTGGGGGAATAGCCTCGCTATCATCAGCTTTTGTCCGGTCGTGATGGTCGAGTGGATAAGGTGCCATGTTCACCAGTTGCATAGTGCTCCTGGCAGAATGGGTTCGAGTCACTTTGGGGGTGTGAGTTTTCAGTTGCATGTATGCCTGGAGACCATTCAGACTTCTTCACATATGTGTTCCACAAGTGTGACCCAATGAATGAGGTTATTTGATAAAATACTATGCCTAAGATTACCATCAGAATGCCGGCGGGCAGTTGGAGAAATAGCCTTGGCTACCATCAGCTTTTGTCCGGTCATGATGGTCGAGTGAATAAGGTGCCCTTTACACCAGTTTATAGTGCTCCTGGCAGTTTGGGTTCGAGTCACTTCTGGGGTGTGAGTTTTCAGTTGCATGTATGCTTGGGGACGATTCAGGCTTGTTCGCATTTGTGTTTCCTCGTGTGTCCCCATATGAATGAGGTAATTTGATAAAATACTTTGCCCAAGATTTCCATCAGAGTGCAGGGGCTGTTGGGGAAATAGCCTTGGCTACCATCAACGTTTGTCCGGTCGTGATGGTCGAGTGGATAAGGTGTCCTGTACACCAGTTGCATAGTGCTCCTGTCAGTATGGATTCGAGTCACTTCTTGGGTGTGAGCTTTCAGTTGCATGTATGCCTGGGGACCATTCAGTCTTGTTCGCATTTGTATTCCTCACGTGTGCCCCAATGAATGAGGTGATTTGATAAAATACTATGCCTAAGATTACCATCAGAATGCCGGCGAGCTGTTGGGGAAATAGCCTCAGCTACCATCAGCTTTTGTCTGGTCGTGATGGTCGAGTGGATTGTTACCAGATCGTTCGTTACGGCTCGTACCCTGTACAGCATTAAAACTTGTTGTCTAGGGTCATAGAATTGCTGTAATATAGAGCGGGTCACCAGTGTAACCACATGATTGGCACATGCAAGAATAAAGTATTTATCCCTTAGGACTAAGAAATATACATATAAATTATATTATATATATTAACAATAATATAAGTACAAGATTTTATATATAGCACAGATGGACAAGATCACTTATAAACAAATTAAGTATTGTCTCTCTTATAATATAATGTATGTATGGCAAAACAATATTAACAGACTTATCTCCCAAGTTGTTTATCTTTCCTGTCCCGTGCGAGTTACTGACTATTTAAACTGCGGGAGTCAAAAACATTGCTTCTGCCCCGCGGAAAATTGCCAACTAACATTATTTAATTAAACTTACATGGAGCAAAATAATGGACAAGAGTAATCTTAAAGTAACTTCGTAAATATTTGGTCAGAATAACATGCATACAAAAATAATGTAATTAATAATACATGCAGTAATTAAAATAAAATAACAAAGGGAAATATTGGCAACGCTCCCCCGCCACCAGGAACTAGAAATTTTCTCACGGAATGTTGCCCCCCAATGTTCAAACAATTACAGATTCCCATCAGTGATTCCTACTGATGATCATAGATAAACCACTTTCCCACGAAATCAACCGTGAAAC
>WNGS01107455.1:0-11501 GCA_020271785.1 Procambarus virginalis | reverse complement strand
CATACATATTCATTTACTCTTAACAACATATCCACATACCTCTTACTTTAGCTCACACCACATAGCCCTACATACTCCCCAAACAACATGACCACAATCTTCCCTGACCACATACCCAAACACCAGATGCGCACACATGATTAAGTCTACGGAAAACAAACATACATATTCATTTACTCTTAACAACATAACCTCATACCACATAGTCCTACATACTCTCCTACCCCCCAAACAACTTGACCACAATCTTCCCTGACCACATACCCAAACACTGGACGCTTACACGCGTCCGACACGCCCCAACTTCCGGGAAAACCCCCTTACAACATTATGTGGCTACATACCTGAGCACCACATAGCCAGCTGGCTCTAATGAGCTCACCTGGCCAGATGGCGCGCGGTGCCGTAGTCCTCATTTCCCCTACTCGAGATGAGGCAGAAGTGGCATGAGGTGAGGCAGGACCAGCACGAGGCGAGTCAGGACTAGTGTGAGGAGAGGCAAGACCAGCACGAGGTGAGAAAGGACCAGCGCAACGGTGAAGCAGGACCAGTGCAAGGTGAGGCAGGACAAGGCGAGGTGAGGCAGGAAAAGAGCGAGGATTGGAAGAAAAGCGCGAAGAGAGGCAGGACCAGAGCGAGGTAAGGCAGAACTACGCGAGGTGAGGCAGGACCAGCATGAGGTGAGGCAGGGCCAGCACAAGGTGAGGAAAGACCAGCACGAGGTGGGGCTGGATCAACGAGAGGTGAGGCAGGACTACACGAGGTGAGGCAGGACAAGCACGAGGTGACGAACGAAAAGAGAGAAATGAGGAGGACCAGGTGAGGTGAGACAGGACCCGCTCGAGGTGAGACAGGACTACCGTGTGGTGAGGCAGGAGCACGAGGAGAGGGGCATACCAGCGCTCGGTGAGCCGAACAACGCAGTGTGAGCAGACCAGCATGGTAAGAAAGGACCAGAGTGGGGTTGAGGCAGGAAAAGAGCAAGTTTTAGAAACGACCCGAGGTTATGGGGGAAATAATTTCCAAACAAATATTTTGAGCAAATATAATTTAAATAATTAATTGGATTAAATATAGAGAAGTGGACAGTACTGTAAAGTGCGACTAGAACCGTGTGCACACCTGTCGCACGGTGATCGGGGGGGTTCCCTGAGTATTTTGGCGCATGTCGGCGTGTGGTGTCTGGGTGCGCGGGCCTTTGACCAAGGTTATGTTTGGGGCGGGAGGATTGTGGTTGGTATGTGGTCATGTAGGGAGAAGGAGAGGAGAAGATGAATATATATGGTATGTCCGTAGAGTTATTCCTGTGTGTGTGTAGATAGATTGAAGTATGGTTGAGTGAAGGAGAGCCGAGTCTTAAGATGGGTAGGTAGGTTATGTTGTGGAGGGAGGGGGGGAGCCTACCTGAGACGGGGGCAGGGTTTAAGATGTGAGGGAGAAAGGGTGTTTGTGTTACAGTATATGTAAACAAAGGAGCGTTAAATTTTTCTCAACCAAGTAGCCAATGCAGCTGTGATGGTGGTGATCAATGACGTCAATTAGTTCCCCTACATGGACAGGAAGTGTTGAGGGGAGGGTGAGAGTCCCGGGTCTTAAGATGAGTATGGAAGGGGAGAAGGAGAAAGTGAAGGGAAACAGGTGGAGTCTTATTTAAAATTTCTTATTACAAAGAAGCGTTTAACTTTTTTTCACACAATGCACTGTGTTGATGGTGATCAGTGACGACTATTAGTTCCCCCTACATGGGCAGGAAGTGTTGAGGGGAGTGTGAGAGAGAGAGAGAGAGAGAGAGAGAGAGAGAGCAGAGTCTTGCGGATGGCGTCCATCATCCTTAATCGTTTTTTCAAAGTCTACAGGGGGAGTCTGGGGATGTTCTCACCGTCAGGGTTCCCCCTCGACTGTAGTTTTCGTTAAAGAAGGGATTATGTTACTACCGCCAGCAGGCTCCACCTGTCCCACATACCAACACCACCACCACACTGCTGGGAGTGAAAGCAATACGGCGTACCATACTCTCTCCTGACACAGCTCACACCGGGACATAGCACTGAGTGTGTCATTTTTCTTTCTCAAAGATGAGCCAGGACCTCAACATACAATTCCAAATGCAAGCCTGGGCGGAGAGATCCTTTGTGGGCGGCTCCCCTCTTGGCAGACTGACACGTAACTGAGGGTAAATGAGTCATTACTGCTCACCCCATCCACGCTCCAACAGGTCCCCCACCCCCAGCCCCTCCTCCCCCTTACCATCAACCATCGCCCCACCCTCCCCAGACCGTTTCTGTGCAAAGCCTTTAGTATTATTATTTCTTATCATATGTGAAACCTTGTATCTTTGCCCAAATAGCATTTTTTTAGGAGCAATAAACGAGGGAAAAGTAAACACATTATATAAATTTATTTCTTTTATTAAACACTTAAGCGATTTACAACGATAATAATAATAATAATAATAATAATAATAATAATAATAATAATAATAATAATAATAACAATAATAAGACTTCTTCTTGGTGGTTTAGCTAGCAGACATATGAGAGAGGCTTTCATCCAGTCCATCGAACCTTCCTGGCATCCTAGTTAACCATCCAATCTGTAGAAGGAAAAAGGTTATGAGTTTTGTTGTCAATGTTGTAAAAATAAATACAAAAATAAATAACATGTTCATCATTCAATCCTAACATAAAGTATTACTCACCGCAAAATCATCCTAGTCAACTTCGTCCCACAGCGTTTCACACCCGTCATCATTACCATTTAAGCAGAATGTTTGCTTACACATGGGCATTTTCATCCGAGCATAACTGAATTTCAACACTTTTTCATAGTTCTTGCGAAATTGACCATATTTAAATACTTCATCAAAGTGAAGCAAGGCTGCCTCTAAGCTTGGTCTGGAAAAATGATAAGCGAAATAAACGGCGTAATTCCCACAGAAGTAACTATTCAGGGATTGAATCCTTTTCTTCATAATATATAGGGTATAGTCTTGGAAGTAGGACCTAAACTCTTCAAAATATCTTGAATATGTTCCTATTGCTGGATTGGCATAGCTGTCTAGTATAACTGTCTCGCTTGTGCCTTCATCCTTATTTACATTGAATGTTATCCAATGCCCTATTTTATTACGAGAACCAGACTCCAGAGTGTTGATTATGAACACCACAGGTCTTTTTTTTTATTTTTGTCGCTATTTTCCTTACGTCATCAGCTTGGAAACACTCTAGATAGTTTACCTTATCACCTAAATTACTTCTGATCGCCTCATTTATTTCCAAACAATTCATATTAATATTTTATCCTCGCGTATCACAAATAACGCGACGATCTACGTTAATGCTGATCACACCTGTTCTAGACCCCGTAAACTAGAATGACTTTATTTCTAGCCACACCGCGTTTAAATTCCAAAGCAATCCGCAGATTACCACTTTTTTCAATTGGCATGGTGTCATCTACACCCTCAGGTTGAAATTAAAGGCCAGTATGGTTCCACCATTCACATATGTATCATAAGACAATATATTGTCTTTATCAAAGCCTAAGGCTTGCAATGCTGTGTAATACAACTTGGAACAGTTATGAGGGAAGTCACACCCAATATTGACAATATTAGTGCTATTCTGCGATATTAATACTTTACTAAGCTCACAGTTTTAAGAATAAAGTGGGTTGCGATTATATGCACCAGACACTGCCTCCATATCAAGGATGATCATATATAAATGTTCTGGTATAAAAGTCCCCACGGTTGGTCCATTGTTATCGAGCGCCGGCCTGAACCCAATATATATGTTTTGTATAAAGTCTTGTTAAAAGTATACGTAATAGGAGAGTTGTTCTGCACCATGGCTTTATTAACGGCTATTAATTCTTCAGGGTACTGCAATACGCGATCCACCCATAGACATGTAGATTTGATATTGTATTTAAAATTAGCGTGTTCATTATCGTTGACTATTAGCCATTTATCGGGTTGAAGTTCGAGGCGCACCCTAATGTCCACATTATCCAAAACGTATTCACTAACTGATGTGACATCCAACATTAGTTTAAAGCAAGTATTCACCCCACTCGTTTTCATATCAGTCATCCGCTGCTTCTCCCCAGCCAAGGCGTTAGTGAAATAAGCAGCTTCAATTTTACCAGGATCGACACGGTTAAAAAACTGTGACAGTTTATCATAGCGGCTAACCTTACACCCAGAAATCGTAGATAATAACTTTACGTACGAACAGAATGAGAATAATGAGCTGGTTTCAACTACTGTTTCGTTTAAATACACAATAGCGGATTTGAATAGAGTTTGCAATAATCCATTCACAAACGAAACGTTTTTAGCATCTCCTAAAGGTGTTGTTCCATCTTCTTCGGTTAGATCAATAGACAACTCCAAAGTTATAGATGATAAATCCACCAGCTGCCCATTCACCCTCTTGATGATGAATTCCAGATAGGTATCTGTAAACTTATTATTAACCCCAGAATTCACAGGTAATACATCCACCGTGTGTCTGCTTGCAATTGTTGATTCTACCATTCGAGGGGAAAATACTTTAGGAAAGGCTTCACTAACAGCAGCGGTATAGTGTTCTAATGGCACCTGGAGGCCAAGAGCGTTATATCCGGTCATGTTCGCACTTTAGACAACACCAGTCGAGTGAGAAGAATTTATGACAGCACATCATTATATTTCGCTTTAGTAAAACCTTTGATGTTTACTATTTCTTTTGTTTGTTTATTCTTTTTCTGCACTCTTCCGCCTATCATTTGCTTCCCCACTCCTTTCAATGTTTCAATTCCGCGTTTCTTAAGCGATTGTTTGAAAGTTTGTTTGTCATTATTAATGTCGTCTAGTACGTTCTGCCCCAAGTTAAGAGCAGCCGGAGCCAATGTTCTCATGATAAAGGGCGCTGCTCGACGCGCTATTCCGCTCAAAAGGAAAATATTCCCACTCCACGCGTATAACGCCTACTGCTGTTGAAAATCCGTATATCATCAATCCCCCCACCTCTAGGAGGGGTTAACAGAATGCATAATTCCTCAACAGAGGGGGGAATAAAGTGAACACGCATTTCTCCGCTTGTTTCAGACGAATGAGGAGTGGGGGGAAAGCGTTGATGTCATATACCTCCTGCAACGGGACGTACATGCAAGACTGCTATGGTACACCCTCGTTCATCAAAATGTATTGGGTTACCATCTTGATCCTTAATAGTAATGCTGACGCTGTCTATCATGTTGGTGTTAAGACGCACATATAGTTTTATATTGTTGCATTTATCACTTCCATTTAGGGAGATTACATCCAAAATATTTACAGACTGGTTCCTATATCTAGTAGAAGAGATTTTATCGCAATAAACACATAGAATATCAATCCTCCTCTAGGCATTGACGGGAACAGACATGTGTCAACTACACTCGAGGCATACTGACGTTTTGCGAATATGTCATATTCACTTTCTGGAACTACGCTCAGCACTTTCCCAAAAGCTGTCCCAAATGATAATGTAACTCAACTGATGTTTTTATGCCCCGGTGCGGAGCTAATATTCTCCTCACTAATCACAGTAGTGAACTTGTTTCGATTGGAGGAAGAATCATATTTAATAAAATACGTTCCGTATTTAGGTGAAAATAGTTTTAATGCCTTTCTAAAAAACTAAAGTAAACTAAAAACTCAGTTTAGCATTACTTGAAAATATGGCATCTACTTCTGTATTAATCGTGGTATTAATTTCTTTTATAGTTCCAGCTAAAACATCAGATGATAATAAATGCTTTGAATGCATGTATCTCCCCTCGCCCACTTTCTCATACGTAACGCCTACACGTATATACACCTCAGGATTATCACGCTTAATAACGTAATGGGAAGTGAGGAGGAGTAATTTTGCAGGTGATGAGTCACAATAACGTGGGTGAAGTATGTTGACCAGACCACACACTAGTAGGTGACGACGTTTCGGTCCGTCTGGACCATTCTCAAGTCGATTGTGATGAGGAAGTAGAGACAGGCAATAAATAGGCAAGAGAGAGCTGAGGTCCGACACCTCCACAGTAAGGTGTAGTAGAGGGGATAGTAATAATAATAAGAGCTGCAGAAGGCCTATTGGCCCATACGAGGCAGCTCCTATTATAACCACCGAATGAGAAGGAGATAGGAATAAGAAAGGATAGCAAGGGAGCGTAGGAGAAGAGAGAAAGAAAAAAGAAAATTGAAGGGGTAGGCTTATGTTAGGTCACGTTTGTTAGAAAGATTAGAACATTTGAGTATATACTGTGAAAGGGAAGAGTCCACAGCAACAAAGCCAGGACTCAAGTTCATGTTGGGTAAATTGTGTATTAGAGCCGATTCCACAAGACGGCGTCTGTGTAGAGTAGAGGCAGGAAAGATTATTTTGGAGGAAGACCAATCAATGGGATGATTAGAATCCCTCACATGGCAGAAGAGAGCATTGTCAGTGTCTGCAGACTTAACACTTTTCTCGTGTTCTTTAAGTCTGTCATTCAGTGTACGGCCAGTTTCGCCAAAGTAACGCCGTCGTGGGGGACAGACACGGTTTCCGCAACACCTGGCTGGATCCCCCGACCCCCAGGGGGGGGGGAAATCACTCCTGGAAGATAGCTGGTACCCCCATCCCGGAAGCAGTGCAACCGGCTGCAAGATGCCCTCGCAAACCACACCGAAAACAGGTGCGTGGTTGATCCTCATAGAAAACCCGCATTTGGAAGCCGTAGAACTTGACCTGAGAAGGAATATCACGCGTCAAGCGCATGCCAAGGGTCCGCACATTGGTCCTCAAGCCTGACAGGCGGCCTGAGCGTAGGCTGGTTATACGGTGAGTGAACACAGTACCGTACCGAGAGAAGCAGGTGCGAAGGACCTCCTCGGGAAAGTCCAAGGGAACTCCATGTATGCTGACAAACGTCGGCGCCACACACCGGTCCGACACCTCCACAGTAACAGCAGAACCCGGGAGCAGATGAGAACGCCCAGCAAAATCACTCACAAAGCGCTGATATGAACCAGGGGCAGAGAACTTGATCACCACATGCTTGTCAGAGACCTTCTCAAGGCCGTAAACAGTGTGCAGGTCCACCTGGAAAACATCACAAAGCGTAACTTCCACCAACGCCCAATCAGCAGCCGCCGAGAACTCCTAACCTGCAGAATCCACCCTCCGAATCCGCGTCACCGACGACGCCATAACGCCAGCTGCCCCCACAGGCTAGCCGGCACACCACATACCAACAACAGCGACCTGCTCGCACCAGACATCAGCCAACAACTGAGAGAGCGCCAACGCCGTGACCGCACCCTGCAACGGGCGAGCAGCCAATCCCCGCTTGATAATTGTGGAATCTTACTGTGTGGTCGTGATGACGGACTTTGATTACATCGTCCTCGTTAAAAGGTTCATCGCAGAGTTCACACACTGTTTTTGTTTCAAATATGGCCTGCTGTTGCTGAGACATGTGAAGTTCAGAGGATACTAAACCCCTCTTGATTCTAGCCCATGACGCTTCTAGCGTGGTTACAAAGTGATTGACTGCATCTTTACTCAAATAAGTGTCTTTCTCAACAATATTCATCTGTCGGTCAATGATAATGTACGCATACGCTACTGCATTGTGACGTGATTGTATCATTCCCTTAGGGTTCGAGCGGTCTAACATGCACTCAAAGTCATAAAAGTACATGTGACTAGGACCATATCCATGTCCATAGTTACGGAAAGTAATCTTCCTCTCTGGTGGGTAAAAATTTGAGAGTCTGATGTACTTTACATGTACTTTCATGAGCCTGCATACGATCTTGTGGGGGCGATATCAAACAACAATGACAAAATCTGTGGTGTAAAGGGAACTTTTCGGGGTGGGAGATAATATTGCACACACATTGGTTGAAATCCTTAATTAATTCTAAGTGTTGAGCTTCCAACATCAGCATTGGTATGACATCTGTATATCCCCCTCTTCCCTTTCTAGCTAGTGTAATGTAGTGCCGTTGTCGGCGCGCATTTTCATCTCTTTCTAGTGAATAGATGAATATACTGACTTTATTCATTTTCTCTACCATGTGAATATCCTCAAACGTCACAGCAGAATTGACATCAGCTGGCCAATAAATGTGTCTGAGACACCAACTAGCATTCACAGATCTAGCGCGAATATTATCTAGATGCATCCCCTAAGCTAAACATTTATAAACTGCAACACATTGCATAAGACATATATGAGCCTCTCCCTCTGGATTGAAAACCAATTTTTTCCTCGCAAGCCTTCAGGATAGTCTACATGTGAGCCTAATCTTATTGGATGTTCAATCTGACCACAGTTAATGTAAAACCCTGTGAGCCGCTCAACCAAGACATTGGACCCCTCCTTCTGTTCCAGGTATTGGGATATTTTCTCTGTCAATTCGTCAGCTCAAAAATTAATAAGTGTATCTACTTCCTCTCGAGTTACTGTTCGCCCCTCCCTCGTATGGGAAAGCCGTCGATTTTTTATGGGATCCAAGACATTCTCCTCCTCACCGTCTTGTTGTTCATTTAAATTGTGCACAATTAGAGTGATGTCAGGGTAAATTAGGAGCGATGGGTGTTGTGGGAGAAAAGGGATCGAATCTCATTAATGAAAAATTCACTGTATGTGCTCATATAGTGAATTCTCATACCATTATAGTTATCAATTCGATCCAGCAACCGAGGTTGAATTTCTAGCGCAGGTGGAGAGGAGAGCGGTGGTGGGGGTGATGGGAGAGGGCTAGGGGGGGGTGATAGCCCCCTCCGAGATGAATAGGCGAGACTGCATCGTCAGCTATTATGCCAGACGGTGCTAACCAGTCAGAATTGTCAGATGCTGACAAGACAAGGTCTGCTGAGCTGTCGTCTGAGTCAAGGCTATTCTCACGGACTGTGATGCTGTTAATGGCATGGCTCTCGCTACTGCTGCTGCTGCTGCTGTTGCTGATGACCGAGCTGCTGTCACTGGTAGATTGAGGTATGGGGTTGGGGAAGGAACTGGGAATTGAGTGAGCGCGTGAACGAGCCCCTCACTCCCCGAGAGCTGTGGTGTGCGAGCCAACTAAGGGTAATGGCAGGTCCGCTGTGCTGCCACTGCTGGTGTCCATGTCTGTCTCACTGTCACTCTCTGCGCTGCTGGATACCAAGTCTATGCACACCGGTGCAGAATCTGTAAAAAGAAAACATATTATCTCTAGCAAGAAAGAAAGAAAGAATAAAAGCATATATATATATATTATATCTATATATATATATATATATATATATATATATAATATATATATATATTATATAATATATATATATATATATATATATATATATATATATTATATGCGGAAAAACCACAAAGAAATGCAGAAAGGGGGGTGACGTTTCGGCTTTTCAAGGCCTTTGTCAACACCAGACTGACAGTCTGGTGTTCGCTTTTCAGGCCTTTGTCAACACCAACTGACAGTCTGGTGTTGACAAAGGCCTTGAAAAGCCGAAACGTTCACCCCCCTTTCTGCATTTCTTTGTGGTTTTTCCGCACACAAATGATCAGTGTTTAGTGATCGTATAATGGCATATATATATATATATGTATATTATAATATATATATATATATATATATATATATATATATAATATATATATATATATATAAACTGAAAACTCACACCCCAGAAGTGACTCGAACCCATACTCCCAGGAGCAACGCAACTGGTATGTACAGGGACGCCTTAAACCACTTGACCATCACGACCGGACATAAGGAAGTGATAGCCGAGGCTATATGAACCACTTCCCCGCCGGCACTCGGATGGTAATCTTGGGCATAGCATTTTATCAATCACCTCATTTTTTGGGCAACACGTGAGGAACACAAATGCAATGCAAACAGCCTGAATGGTCCCCAGGACTAGATACAACTGAAAACTCACACCCAGAAGTGACTCGAACCCATACTCCCAGGAGCAACGCAACTGGTATGTACAGGGACGCCTTAAACCACTTGACCATCACGACCGGACAAAGGAAGTGATAGCCGAGGCTATATGAACCACTTCCCCGCCGGCACTCGGATGGTAATCTTGGGCATAGCATTTTATCAAATCACCTCATTTTTTGGGGCAACACGTGAGGAACACAAATGCAAACAAGCCTGAATGGTCCCCAGGACTAGATACAACTGAAAACTCACACCCAGAAGTGACTCGAACCCATACTCCCAGGAGCAACGCAACTGGTATGTACAGGGACGCCTTAAACCACTTGACCATCACGACCGGACATAAGGAAGTGATAGCCGAGGCTATATGAACCACTTCCCCGCCGGCACTCGATGGTAATCTTGGGCATAGCATTTTATCAAATCACCTCATTTTGGGGCAACACGTGAGGAACACAAATGCAAACAAGCCTGAATGGTCCCCAGGACTAGATACAACTGAAAACTCACACCCCAGAAGTGACTCGAACCCATACTCCCAGGAGCAACGCAACTGGTATGTACAGGGACGCCTTAAACCACTTGACCATCACGACCGGACATAAGGAAGTGATAGCCGAGGCTATATGAACCACTTCCCCGCGGCACCTCGATGGTAATCTTGGCATAGCATTTTATCAAATCACCTCATTTTTTGGGGCAACACGTGAGGAACACAAATGCAAACAAGCCTGAATGGTCCAGTGGATTAAGGCGTCCCTGTAATACCAGTTGCGTTGCTCCGGTAGTATGGGTTCGAGTCACTTCTGGGTGTGAGTTTTCAGTTGTATCTAGTCCTGGGGACCATTCAGGCTTGTTTGCATTTGTGTTCCTCACGTGTTGCCCCAAAAAATGAGGTGATTTGATAAAATGCTATGCCCAAGATTACCATCCGGTGCCGGCGGGGAAGTGGTTCATATAGCCTCGGCTATCACTTCCTTATGTCCGGTCGTGATGGTCAAGTGGTTTAAGGCGTCCCTGTACATACCAGTTGCGTTGCTCCTGGGAGTATGGGTTCGAGTCACTTCTGGGTGTGAGTTTTCAGTTGTATCTAGTCCTGGGGACCATTCAGGCTTGTTTGCATTTGTGTTCCTCACGTGTTGCCCCAAAAAATGAGGTGATTTGATAAAATGCTATGCCCAAGATTACCATCCGAGTGCCGGCGGGGAAGTGGTTCATATAGCCTCGGCTATCACTTCCTTATGTCCGGTCGTGATGGTCAAGTGGTTTAAGGCGTCCCTGTACATACCAGTTGCGTTGCTCCTGGGAGTATGGGTTCGAGTCACTTCTGGGGTGTGAGTTTTCAGTTGTATCTAGTCCTGGGGACCATTCAGGCTTGTTTGCATTTGTGTTCCTCACGTGTTGCCCCAAAAATGAGGTGATTTGATAAAATGCTATGCCCAAGATTACCATCCGAGTGCCGGCGGGGAAGTGGTTCATATAGCCTCGCTATCACTTCCTTATGTCCGGTCGTGATGGTCAAGTGTTTAAAGGCGTC
>WNGS01107451.1:23022-33874 GCA_020271785.1 Procambarus virginalis | reverse complement strand
GATCACGAAATGAACGGTATGGTAAACAACACAGTTCAATTCCAATGCAATTCACACAAAATAATTAAATCAAAATTAAAAAAATCTATTTATCAGTGCAATCTGAAACAGTGAAATGTAATTGTAAATCATTTAGTATTAGTACATTTAGTGTTATTAGTACATCCAAGAATATACTAATAACAAAATCAGGAACCTCTTTAAGCACCAACGTATATACCAAGACCACCAACATAGGATTATGCCTGAACGGTAGAAGTGAGTGCCCCCAAAGATACAAAGCCAGTGTTCTCAATGCTTATATTCGTCGAGCGCTTACCCACTGCTCTCAATGGAGCAACGTGAGTTGAGTTTGAAAGAGTAACTCAGGTATTGGTGAACAACGGATATAGCAACGCGGAAATAAACGCTGCTATAAAAAGACACTTGGACCGTTGGTATAATCCTGAACCTAGAACAGAAACCACAATACCTGCAATAAAATTATATTACAAATCAACCATGCACAGTGAACATAAAAAAGAGGAAAGAGTAATGAAAGAAATAATCCGTAAAGGAGTAAAAAGCATTACTCCTAACCAAAACATTGACCTGATCATATTCCACAAAACCAAGAAGACTTCCGAACTCCTTATCAAAAACAGCCCGAAGCCGACAGAGAACCCTCTACAGCAGTCAAGCGTTGTATACATGTACACTTGCCCCCACGAAGGATGTAACCTTCAATCTAAGTACATAGGTATGACGTCGACCAAGCTGACGAGGCGTTTGACATGTCATCTTCAATCCAGTGCCCCAAGGAATCACATGAGACAAGCCCATGACATCACCCTAACAAGAGAAATGTTGAACAAAAATACCTGTATAATAGACAAAACCCAAGATGCAAGAAGATTACATATTCTTGTAGTCACATACGCATAAGAATAGAACAACCTACCATGAAAACCCAAATCACTGAACTATTTACTCTACCCACCATGAGAGTAAGGACAAGACCAGAACATAACGATGCCAACACAGAAGACACTCTTCAACATAACAGGCCAATTACACCTGATTAATCTTTGGGATAGGAGCTGCCTCGTATGGGCCAATAGGCCTTCTGCAGTTACCTTTATTCTTATGTTCTTATGTGCTTCGTCCCCCATTTATCCCTTATATACCCCCTTGTTTTTACCTTTATTGTACTTGTCTTATCACCTGACCCAGTGCGGGTATAAATCAACGAGTTCTCTAGTTTCTTTTCACTTGAGAATGAACCATAGAGGCTCGAAACGGTGTGCAAATTGTATAAATAAGTGTAATACATTCTATAGAAATTCACTTTTTTCTTCATCTTGAAATAACGAAAATGAGTTTTGGAGAACTCCTCTTTCAGCTAAGCCCTGATGCTAGGAAAATAGTTAGAGGGATAGAAGCCCTAAATCAGAAGATAGTAAATACTGAATACTGACCGGACATAAGGAGGTGATAGCCAAAGCTATTTGAACCACTTCCTCGCCGGCACTCGGATGGTAATCTTGGGCATAGTATTTTATCAAATCACCTCATTCTTTGGGGCGCACGTGAGAAACACAAATGCGAACAAAATATATATATTTGTGGTGTTCAAATAGCTTCGGGGGTGGTTCAAATGGGGGGGGGGTGGTTCAAATAGCTTTGCTATCACCTCCTTATGTCTGGTCGTGATGGTCGAGTGTATTAAGGTGTCCTGTACATACCAGATGCGTTGCTCCTGGCAGTATGGGTTCGAATCACTTCTGGGGTGTGAGTTTTCAGTTGTATATAGTCCTGGGGACCATTCAGGCTTGTTTGATANTTGTCGTGTTCCATTTGACACCTAGTACCTTTGTCATCTCGGTTACCTGGTAATCGGGAATTCAGTTGCGATCAGTTGATTTATTTGTCATTGTTAGAGACCCAAGACTGGAGGGCATATGGCTCCCATTAATTCTCGATTGGCCTCATGGTATATGTCCAACAGTTTACTTCACTGTTGGTTGTACCTTGAAAATTATCCACATACAGGTTTTTGCTAATTTCCATCTTGTTCGGGCTATTGGACTTCTTCAAGTGCGTATCCAAGGTAGCTTGGAGCAGAAAGGAGATGACGTGGCGCCAAAAAGGACGGACGCAAACCGTAAGTGATTAATTCACTGTTCGGATCGTTAGGATCCTTAATCCATAGGAACTTTGTGTAGTTCCGGTCTTCTCTTGAAGACCTACCCTAAGGAATGCCTTGCTGATGTCGGCCGTATATGCATAAGTCCCAATACGGAACTTTAACAGCACGTCGTAAAGCCTTTGTGTTAGGCTAGGGCCAGTTTGAAGACAGTCGTTTAACGAAACACTACTCGGCCTCGTTTTAGCACTGCAATTAAATACTATCCGTAATGGGGTAGTTGCAGAATTTTTCTGTACAGGATGATGTGGTAAGTAGTGACCTTCCTTTGGGTTATCATTTGTAACAACTTCGATAAATTTGTCATCGAGTTGCTTCTGTATTATTTCATGGTACAACTTCAAGTTCTCAGGTTGTCTTTGTAAGCGCAACACCTGTGATCTCAATTGGTTTTGTGCCATAAAATGGTTGACGGGTAGCTGAGGGTGATTCAGCTTCCATGGTAACCTGACCCAGTATTGATTATCTCTGTATATAACTGAGTCCAGGTATTGTTTGTAAGTCCAGTCATCATCTGGGCTAGGTTGTTCAGGGACAATGCCGAGAGTTGCCAGGTCCCATAACTTATGTACAGGGGATCAAGCTCTTCCTCGGACATGTCTCTGAGTTGCAGTGGAGACTGGTCTCCTAGTCATGCAACCATTACTGGGTTGGCATGTTGGTGTTCTACAGGTGCGGGTTGTTTAGCCGTAATACAGGGCCTGTTAGCAAATAGCCACCTGCAGATGGTAACACGTTCATACCGTGTTTGTCTTCCTTTCCTTTGATAAACTTATGGTAGACATCTGATCCCATAAGGATTCCAATATTGGAAAGGTTGTCTGATGTGATTTTATCAGCCAAATGAATTCCCTTTTTTTCTAGGAATTTGGCTGTTGTCCCAGACCATATACATACAGATCTGTTGGGAATCTATCTACTACTAGAGCTTGTACCTTTTGTTCGTAACCTCCTAATCGTACTTTGGGTTGTACTACCTTGAAGACTCGGGCTCCTGAGTCAGGAATCCTGCTATGTTTATTCGTGTCTCCTCTACAGGTGTAAGTTTCAGTGTATCTACCAACTCTTTGGATATAAAGGTCAATTGGGACCCTTGATCAAATAATCCACGTACGGTGGCTTTGTTCTCTCCATTTCTAATGATCAATCGTGCAGTAGGTAGAGCTGATTTATGTTTAGACCTTGTTGAGAAACACTTATGTCAGGTAGCACAGTACAAAGCTGTACTGAGGTGGTAGTTCCTTCCTCCTCCTGTGGTTTGGCAGACTTTGTACTTGAGTCCCCACAAAGTGCTGTATGGTGTTGACCCTTATGGCACCTATTACAGGTGCGTATTGTAGATGTGCAGCTGTCGGGATGATGTTCCCTTATACACTTGGTACATCTATGTAACTCCTTGAGTCGTTTTATGCGTGTTGCACGATCGGGGAAACGTCTGCAATTGTACATGGAATGTGATTGTCCACAGAACAGACATGGTCTCCAGACGTTAACAGTATCTTGAGGAGTCACCGATTTGGGTGACGCGTTACCTGTAGGTTTGGAGGTACCAACTGCATATGTGCCCACACTGCCTTGTTTCCACTTTGGGGAGGGAGAAGTTGTTTTAGATTTGTTTGGAGTACTGTTTGTACTCTGTTGTTTACTATTAGTAGTAGACGAAGGTTTAGATGTCGCTTTTTCATCTGGGTTAACTCTTTCTCGTTCTATGATGGTTTGTAACCCCTTTGTAATCTCTGTTACGGTCAGAGATGACTTTCCATACAACACAAACAACTTATCCAGGATGTCCCTGGGTAATTTGCGTGTCATATGGACTTGGATTATCCAGTCTGATGCATCCAAGTTCACTTTATTTTTAAGTGCCTTAAGCAAAGACTCAAGCTCCAATCTAAAGGCTTGGAGTGAGACTGCTGTATTATTTGGATGTTTAATATCTAACAGCTTCTGGGTTAGAATTCTGATAGTCCTTTCGGGTTTTGCATAATTGTCCTTGAGGAGTTGTACGGCATTGTCATAATCGTCATCTGTGTGATTCAGATTACAGACTACCTGAAACGCTTCATCCTTCAAGACACTCTGTAAATATGTAAACTTTGTCGTCTTTGGTACATTGGCATTAGAATCCACAGAATCGACAAATTTGCTCCAGAAATTGTCCCAACTCTCGTCCTCTGTTCCAGAAAAAGTTGGGAGACTGAGTGATGGTAATTTGACTTCTGGTGCTGTCTGATTCTGGGTAGTTGTGGCTGCAATATTTATATTGGCCTTATGGGCGTTTATCAAATCGTCATAGTATTGTAATTTTACAAACATTGCATCTTCATAATCAGAGTGTTCTTGGAGAATGTTGTTCATCGTAACTTCATCAATACTGGAAATGTTAAGTAAATCTTGATATTCTTTCATTTGTTGCAACACACGGTCATATTTGTTCCGTGTAAGCTTAAGATAGTTTTCCAGTGCTGCATAATTAACTGGAGTTTGGTTACTCATGTCTTCACATTTGTTAATCTGCCTTGTGAGATGTCCCTTTAAGCCCGTAGGGGTTAATTTTACATTTTTGAGTGTAGACATCTTGGAAGTACTTGCTAGTCGTATGGACTTTAACTATTTCTGGCACTTGAATTAGTAGAGCTACTAGTTTCCGAACTAGAGCTGTTTATCATTTAAAATATACACTACTGTATATAATCATACACGCTATAATTTGAGTGGTAAGCCTGTATCAATGCTGGTATTCCTCAAGTTAGCCCGTCTTTATCACTCTTGGTTGGTACAGAGACACAGGTTAACACTCAAAGGTGAAATGATTATAGTTAAATTATACCTATAATTATATTGTATGAATATCAGGTTGACAACACAACTCGGGTTGTCATGAATACTGCATAAAAATATGTATTTGCTAGGTTGTAATATATGTTCAACTCTAGACAAGTGTAAAAATTCTTACCCTTACACCAGGTTAGCACAATAAATTAAACTAGGTTGCTGTACAACACCAGCCTAAAATGTCCTACCCTTGTGCAAGAATTTGCTGTAAATAATGTGGTATGCAGTAAATGTTATGTTAATGGCGCAATATTAAAGTAATGTTTTATATACTTAAATTTAAATTACAAAAACATTTATAAGTAACTTATAAGTAAAGTAGCCTCTTATCAACCTCTTGTAATGAAAAGGGCACAATTGTTCTTTGGCACAGGCCTCAGAACAATAATAGTGCTTTGTTGTAAGTTTTGTTTGCTATGAGATTGAAAAGTTAGGCTAGAAAAATGTAAATATATAGCAATGTCTTCCTGCTATAATTTATGTATATATAATATTGCACTACTAATGTATATCAGGATCTTATATCTAGATGCAATGTACCTACTGGTTAACTGTAATAATCATCCGGTTCGAAGGACCATAAATTATGTGCTAAAAACTCCAGGCAGTATATCTCCTTTTAAATTGACTTCAATAAAATAAAGTTTATCTTATTTTTTCTTAGTAAGTAAGAATTAATTGAGTGGACTGTATGTACTTGTTAAAACTGCCTGAAATTAATCTCACATAAATTGGAGGGACAATTTGTAGCTTAAGCTACTTTAAGATGGCTCCTTCTTAAACTACCAATTGTTTACCTAAGTTAAATTTTATATCATACCACATATGGTGGTCTAATCTACTATTATTTCAATAATTATTACTAGTTATGAACACTACTTCTACAATATAGAACAAAAGGTCTTAGCTGGACTTGTTGTATTGGCCCTGCTAAGGCTGTGTAATGTAGCATCAAATGGGTGTGGCTCTGTGCCTCATGGTGTTGCCACGTAATGGCGGCTGTGGGAGGCTACAAGCGTTGGCATACAGCTAGGTACAATATGTGTATAGTTCAACTCTCTACTCAGCTACTTGCTGCTCCAAGTCACAATTTACCTGTTTGGGATACAAGGAATTAGTAACAGTTCCCTAAATATATCTATTACAGGTGTGGCATGGTATATGAGGGTGTAAAATGTGGTACACTCACATTGTGTTGGGTGTTATTCATACATTGTAACCGACTTATCTTAATAATGTTAAAAATGTGCACACAGATTTAAACATAAAGATACTTGGTAAGCCGGATACTGGAGTGCTCTTAGTTGTAGTAGTGGTGTTGATATGCAGTTTCTTAAGGCAGAGTAGGTCTATCCTATGTGGCCATTAACACAACACACACGAGCACCCTCTGTTATTGTTTTCGTGTGGGTGACGTCAGTAAGTCATGCCCTGGAACTCTTGGTTCAACTTCTATGTTAAATTTACGTTAACAAGGATGTCAAGCTATATTATGGTGTTAGTAATTATATTCAGTCTTATTGAACACTTTTTTGTTCAATTTAGACATTAAACTGTTGTATGAACAGTGTTTAATAATGTAAATACACGGTGACATCGATGACGTCACGGAGTCTCCCATTCTCTAATTTAAGAGGATACTGACTAAGGGAAGACTATGCTATTTGTGTATGTGTGTGTCGGTTTCCCAACATGAGGACCACATAAAGAATATTGTGCAAGGAGCCTATGCCACGCTTTCTAACTTCAGAATTGCTTTTAAATACATGGATTGCGATACACTAAAGAAAATGTTCACGACTTTTGTTAGGCCAAAGCTAGAATATGCAGCGGTTGTGTGGTGCCCATATCTTAAGAAGCACATCAACAAACTGGAAAAGGTGCAAAGACATGCTACTAAGTGGCTCCCAGAACTGAAGGGCAAGAGCTACGAGGAGAGGTTAGAGGCATTAAATATGCCAAAACTAGAAGACAGAAGAAAAAGAGGTGATATGATCACTACATACAAAATAGTAACAGGAATTGATAAAATCGACAGGGAAGATTTCCTGAGACCTGGAACTTTAAGAACAAGAGGTCATAGATATAAACTAGCTAAACACAGATGCCGAAGAAATATAAGAAAATTCACTTTCGCAAACAGAGTGGTAGACGGTTGGAACAAGTTAGGTGAGAAGGTGGTGGAGGCCAAGACCGTCAGTAGTTTTAAAGCGTATATGACAAAGAGTGCTGGGAAGACGGGACACCACGAGCATAGCTCTCATCCTGTAACTACACTTAGGTAATTACACTTAGGTAATTACACCCACAGGCTGTTAAAAAAGTTGGAGCAACAGGCAGGAGTAAAAGGGAAGGGGCTCCAGTGGATAAGGGAGTACTTAAGCAACAGGAAACAGCGAGTAACGGTGAGGGGGGAGACATCAGAGTGGCGAGATGTCACAAGCGGAGTCCCACAGGGCTCTGTACTCGGACCCATCCTGCTTCTAATATATGTAATCGACCTTCCAGAGGGTATTACTCATGTTTGCTGATCATGCAAAAATTATGAGAAGAGTCAAATCAGATGAAGACAGACAGAGACTACAGGACGACCTGGACAAACTGGTGGAATGCTCTAGAAAATGGCTACTTAAGTTCAACTCAGGAAAGTGTAAAGTAATGAAATTAGGCGAAGGTAACAGAAGGCTGAACACAAGGTATCATCTGGGAGGTGAAATCCTGCAAGAGTCAAATAGAGAGAAAGATCTGGGGGTTGATATCACACCGAACCTGCCCCCAGAGGCCCACATCAAAAGAACATCATTAGCGGCATATGCTAGACTGGCCAACATAAGAACTGCCTTTAGAATCTTGTGTAAGGAATCGTTCTGGACCCTGTATACCACTTATGTCAGACCAATCCTGGAGTATGCAGCTCCAGCCTGGAGTCCATACCTAGTTAAACACAAGACAAAGTTACAGAAGATTCAGCGGTATGCCACCAGGCTCGTCCCGGAACTGAGAGGATTGAGCTACGAGGAAAGGCTAAAGGAGCTGAACCTCACATCCCTGGAAAACAGAAGAGTAAGGGGAGACATGATAACCACCTACAAAATTCTCAGGGGAATTGACAGGGTGGACAAAGACAAACTCTTCAGCACGGGTGGGACACGAACAAGGGGACACAGGTGGAAACTTAGTACCCAGATGAGCCACAGAGACGTTAGAAAGAATTTTTTTCAGTGTCAGGGTAGTTAACAAATGGAATGCATTAGGCAGTGATGTGGTGGAGGCTGACTCCATACACAGTTTCAAATGTAGATATAATAGAGCCCAGTAGGCTCAGGAATCTGTACACCAGTTGATTGACAATTGAAAGGTGGGACCAAAGAGCCAAAGCTCAACCCCAGCAAACACAACTAGGTGAGTACACACACACAAACACACACACACTGGGCTGCTTCCTGGTGTGTGTGTGTGTGTGGTGTGGTGGAAAAAAAGTAGTTAGTAATGAAGTAGTAGTAATGTAATGAAGATAGGTGTAGGGAGCAGGAGGCCAGATACAAGGTATCATCTGAGAGAGGAAATACTTCAAGAGTCAGAGAAAGAAAAGGACTTGGGGGTTGATATCACGCCAGACCTGTCTCCTGCAGCCCATATCAAGAGGATAATATCAGCGGCACATGCCAGGCTGGCCAACATAAGAACGGCATTCAGAAACTTGTGTAAGGAATCATTCAGAACTTTGTATACCACATATGACAGGCCACTCCTGAAGTATGCAGCCCCAGCATGGAGTCCATATCTAGTCAAGCTTAAGACTAAACTGGAAAAGGTTCAAAGGTTTGCCACCAGACTAGTACCCGAGCTGAGAGGTATGAGCTACGTGGAGAGACTACGGGAATTGAACCTCACTTTGCTGGAAGACAGAAGAGTTAGGGGGGATATGATCACCACATTCAAGATTCTCAAGGGAATCGACAGGGTTGATAAAGACAGGCTGTTTAACACAAGGAGCACACGCACTAGGGGAAACAGGTGGAAACTGAGTGCCCATATGAGCCACAGAGATATTAGAAAGAACTTTTTTAGTGTCAGAGTGGTTGACAAATGGAATGCAATAGGAAGTAATGTGGTGGAGGCTGACTCCATACACAGTTTCAAGTATAGATATGATAGAGCCCAATAGGCTCAGGAACCTGTACACCTGTTGATTGACGGTTGAGAGGCGGGACTAAAGAGCCAGAGCTCAACCCCGCAACCACAACTAGTGAGTACACACACACACAATACCAATTAGGAGAGGCTCCTTCCCCCTGACCAATACCCCCTCTCTTCCACTCCCAGCACCCATGCTCCATTCTCCCCTCAGCCCTCTGCCCTCCCACTATCCTTCTCAACCTCTTAACCTCTATCTGACTCTCACCCTCATTCTACTTTTGAATCCCGCCATGCCATTCAGACTCTCCCTAAATTTCAGACCCACTATGGCCTTCTTACCCCCTTAGATGCCCAGACCCCATTCGCCTCCCAGGGCACCACACTGTCACCCCCCCCGCACCCCCAGGCACTCTCCCCCAGACACCCCCCAGCCCCCATTCACCCACCAGACACCCCCAGACCCCCTGGGGGCACCAGAGTTTCCAAGAAGAGTCTCAAGGTTTGGTACACCAATGCTGATGGGGTATCCCATAAAGCAGAAGAGGTAAAAGAAAGAGTTAGTGAAGCAGACCCAGAATAGTTGCAATAGTGGAAACTAAAGTAAAGGCATGATCTCGGAGGCAATCTTTCCAGAGGGGTACCAGGTGATAAGAAAGAAAAGGACACAGAGACAGGGAGGGGGAGTGGCACTCATAATAAAGCGGAAATTGAAGTTTGACGAGCTGGAAAATCCGGGTACCAATGAAAGCACGAACTCCATACATGGAACTCTGACAGTGGATGGGAAGAAGATTGTAATCTTCATACTCTACATCCCCCACCAAACAGTAGAAGGCCAGGCAGGAGTATGAGGACAGCACAAGGCATGTATAGATGAACTGCAGAAGGCAGCAAGTATAGCACATAGAATGAGAGCGAAGCTGCTGGTCAAGGGGGACCTAAATCATGGAGAGATAGATTGGGAAACAAGGAATCCCCGTGGCGGGGAGGAGACCTGTCCTCTTATAAATAACGTCCCTTTTGGCCGTTTGCCCGTATGGCCGAAGTAAACGTAATTCGAAATGAAAAAAAAAATTAAAATAAATTTGAGATTTTTTTTCAACAACAGTTAGTGAAGGGTCCTCTGGAAGGTTAAGTGGACAGGAAATTCTCATAAAGTTCCAACACGTTATGAAAAACGTTAATTGAAGTTTCCTCTCCTAACCTTTCTGAGTAAGCGGACGACTCAAACAGAAAATGGGACAGTACGTCACTTTCGTGAGCCGATTTCATTTCAAATTACGTTCACTTTTGGCCATAGCGCCGCATGCGAGCCAAAACGACGTTATTTTAAGAGGAACGGGTTGTGGTGACACCTGTCGCTGTGCAGGTGTTAGGTGAGCTCTGTGATTCGACTCTTTGACTAGCCCAGTGTTTGTAAAAGACCTTTGACTATCCCATGTGTTGTAGAAGACCTTTGACTAGCCCAGGTGTTTGTAAAGACCTTCGATTAGCCCAGGTGTTTGTAAAAGACCTTCGACTAGCCCAGGTGTTTGTAAAAGACCTTTACTAGCCCAGGTGTTTGTAAAAGACCTTTTACTAGCCCAGGTGTTTGTAAAAGAACTTACATAACAATTTGTAAATCTGTCGAAGCAGTACCATTAGATTCCACTTCCCCACACAAGGGAGAGGTTCTTTTCTGAGAGGAGGGGA
>WNGS01107433.1:0-22719 GCA_020271785.1 Procambarus virginalis | reverse complement strand
GAAATTGTGCCTAAATGCCAACAGTGACTGCCCAGACAGGTACAAAAGGAGTGTTGTTAACGCTTATGTCGACCGTGCTCTCAGCCACAGCTCAGAATGGAAGCAAGTCGACGAAGAACTCTGTAGAGTAAGGCAGGTCCTAGTCAACAACGGCTTCTCCAATGGTTTCATTGAAGACATCATAAGAAGGAAAGTGAAACGCCATGCAACCTCTGAAGATACAACTAACACAACACCTATACCCCCTATTAGACTATTTTACAGGAACTTCTTCTCCACAGCTCATAAAACGGAGGAAAGGGTCCTGAAAGATATTGTTAATAGAAACGTTATCCCTACAGACAAAAATCAGAAGATACAATTGACGATTTACTATAAAACCAAGAAAACTGCCAACCTACTCATGAGAAACTCTCCAGACACAAAGCAGAACGCTTTGAAAGAGATCAATGTCGTCTATGCCTTCAAATGCCCACTTGGGGACTGTAAGCCCAAAGAACTCAATATATAGGCAAGACAACAACATCTCTTTCCAGGCGATTAACGATGCATAAGCAACAGGGCTCTATCAAGGAACATATAATCTCTTCCCACAACCAAACCATCACCAGAGAAATCTTAACAAACAACACAGAAATCATTGATAGATACAGCGACAACAGGCGGCTTGACATCTGCGAGGCACTACACATCAAGAAGTCAACACCAGCAATCAACAGCCAATTAACGCACAACTATATTCTACCCACTTCAAGACTCCGCTCCAATATAGAAACATCAAGAAATATGGGCCAATAGGCCTTCTGCAGTTACGGATCTATTCTTCCCTTTAGCTTATACCCATTGTTTCGTGTTCTGTGTTTGTTCTCACCTCACCCCAAACCATTGTAACATGTCACCTCACCCAAATGCAGGTATAAAAAAGAAAAGCTGTTTAAACTCTGTTCAGTTATAGTTGTTTGTGTGTGTGTAACTAAAGTCTTTGAAAATGTAATAAGTTTTACGAAACGCGCTCAAGTGTCGCGTCAGACTAAGAAATAAAGAATGAATTTTGGAGAATTGATTTTCATTTACCGTCATCAGTAAAAACAAACATAAGGAAAATTGAGAAAATTCGTGTTAGAATTATTATCTTACTTTTTCGGTCATATTTAATAACATATGTCTACAGGAAAGACTGCTACCAATAATATATATATATATATATATATATATATATATATATATATATATATATATATATATATATATATATATATATATATATTTGTATATTTTGGTAGCAGTCTTTCCTGTAGACATATATTATTAAATATGACCGAAATAGTAAGATTAATAATTCTAACACGAATTTTCTCAATATTTCTTATATTCTTTTTCACTGTTGATGGTAACTGAAAAATCAATTCTCCAAAGTTCATTTTTATTTCTAGTCTGACGCGACACTTGAGCGCGTTTCGTAAAACTTATTACATTTTCAAAGACTTTAGTTTACACACACACAACAACTATAACTGAACAGAGTTTAAACAGCTTTTCTTTTTTATACCTGCATTTGGGTGAGGTGACATGTTACAATGGTTTGGGATGAGGTGAAAACAAACTTTCAACAAAACACAGAACACGAAACAATGGGTATAAGCTAAAGGGAAGAATAGATCTGTAACTGCAGAAGGCCTATTGGCCCATATTTCTTGATGCTTCTATATTGGAGCGGAGTCTTGAAGTGGGTAGAATGTAATTGTGCGTTAATTGGCTTTGATTGCTGGTGTTGACTTTTGATGTGTAGTGCCTCGCAGACATCAAGCCGCCTGCTATCGCTGTATCTATCGATGATTTCCGTGTTTTTTGTTAAGACTTCTCTGGTGATGGTCTGGTTGTGGGAAGAGATTATATGTTCCTTGATAGAGCCCTGTTGCTTATGCATCGTTAATCGCCTGGAAAGAGATGTTGTCTTGCCTATATACTGAGTTCTTTGAGGCTTACAGTCTCCAAGAGGGAATTTGATTCCGTGTTGCGTTTCACTTGCGAGATGGAGAAGGATGGGAAACTACCCTTTCTAGATGTAACAGTCATGGAAAGGAGCGGAGGTTTCCACACTGCAGTCTACACTAAGGAAACAAACATAGGAATGTGCCTCAATGCCAACAGTGACTGCCCAGACAGGTACAAGAGGAGTGTTGTTAACGCTTATGTCGACCGTGCTCTCAGCCACAGCTCAGGATGGAAGCAAGTCGATGAAGAACTCTGTAGGATAAGGCAGGTCCTAAACCTATTGGCCCATATTTCTTGATGTTTCTATATTGGAGCGGAGTCTTGAAGTGGGTAGAATATAGTTGTGCGTTAATTGGCTGTTGATTGCTGGTGTTGACTTCTTGATGTGTAGTGCCTCGCAGATGTCAAGCCGCCTGCTGTCGCTGTATCTATCAATGATTTCTGTGTTGTTTGTTAATATTTCTCTGGTGATGGTTTGGTTGTGGGAAGAGAATATATGTTCCTTAATGGAGCCCTGTTGCTTATGCATCGTTAAACGCCTGGAAAGAGATGTTGTTGTCTTGCCTATATACTGAGTTTTTGAGGCTTACAGTCCCCAAGAGGGCATTTGAAGGCATAGACGACGTTTGTCTCTTTTAGAGCGTTCTGCTCCGTGTCTGAAGAGTTTCTCATGAGTAGGCTGGCCGTTTTTTTTGTTTTATAGTAAATCGTTAGTTGTATCTTCTGATTTTTGTCTATAGGGATAACATTTCTATTAACAATATCTTTCAGGACCCTTTCCTCCGTTTTATGAGCTGTGGAGAAGAAGTTCCTGTAAAATAGTCTAATAGGGGGTATAGGTGTTGTATTAGTTGTCTCTTCAGAGGTTGCATGGCGTTTCACTTTCCTTCTTATGATGTCTTCAATGAAACCATTGGAGAAGCCGTTGTTGACTAGGACCTGCCTTACCCTACAGAGTTCTTCGTCGACTTGCTTCCATTCTGAGCTCTGGCTGACACCAAACCATCACCAGAGAAATCTTAACAAACAACATAGAAAACATTGATAGATACAGCGACAGCAGGCGGCTTGACATCTGCGAGGCACTACACATCAAGAAGTCAACACCAGCAATCAACAGCCAATTAACACACAACTATATTCTACCCACTTCAAGACTCCGCTCCAATATAGAAACATCAAGAAATATGGGCCAATAGGCCTTCTGCAGTTCTATTTGTACCCAACTTCTATATCCATTATTCTGTGTTCTGTGTTTTGTTGAAAGTTTGTTTTTCACCCCACTATTGTATTACATCACCTCACCCAAATGCAGGTATAAGAGCCAATGTTGTTTCAGGCATAAGTTGTGTGTTGATAAACTAAAGACTTTGAAAATGTAATAAGTTTTACGAAACGCGCTCAAGTGTCGCGTCAGACTAGAAATAAAAATGAATTTTGGAGAATTGATTTTCATTTACCGTCACCAGTAAAAAGAAACATAAGGAAAATCGAGAAAATTCGTGTTAGAATTATTAATCTTACTTTTTCGGTCATATTTAATAATATATGTCTACAGGAAAGACTGCTACCAAAATATACCAATATACACATATATATATATATATATATATATATATATATATATATATATATATATATATATATATATATATATATATATATATATATATATATATATATATATATATATATATATATATATATATATATATATATGATATATATATATATATATATATATATATATATATATATATATATATATATATATATATATATATATATTATATATATAGATCGTATATATATATATATATATATATATATATATATATATATATATATATATATATATATATATATATATATATATATATATATATATATATATATATATATTGGTGTGAGAACCCATTGACTACCCTCAAGATTGCTACAAGCAATTGAGGAGTCAATTGAGGAGTGGCGTTTGCTCTCGCCTATGTCTCCTTGAGTATAATATCACATCTGGCACCTGACGTGGACCAGGAACTTAAGCTCAGTCAAGGTGAAAACTATCACAGTAGCTGCCTCGTATCGGTCCATTTCGAGGATGGTTCTTCACCTTCTCAGTAGCAGTAGACAAGAGACTAACTTTTCCTCTGGCAGCACGGGGACCAACTTGATGCTCCATCAATACATTCCTATACCATAAGGTGCGTCCTAATGCATCAACTTGTGCACTTCAAAGGCCCCACTTGTCAACTTTTCTGATATTATAAGATATCTCTGACCGTCAAAAGTAATGTCAATATCAATGATTTTTGTTATCTTGTTAACACGTCTATAGTGAAGATGATCATGTCTCACTGCGGTCAACGTAATTCTCATTACGGTCAACGTAAAGCACGCAGTCAACGTCTCAGCTTGCATGGGTGTGAACCACGAAATGCTGACCTTGGTAAGCCTAACTGTCAATGGGTGAAAGTGTTCAAGACGTATTTCAGGACTCCATCTTCACACTGTCTGGATTCCCCGGTCTGGTCTGATGTCCACCTCTACGCTTCAAGAAATGATAAACAAGCGAATGGTAAAATTATTTCTTAAGAGACCCACTCATCCATCAAGCACAATCTGCTCTTTTTTCAATCATTCACTTATCACTGACCATTCAGATTTCCCAAATATTAAATTAATAGTTAGAAAATGTCACAATGATAACTGCTGCATGTAATGGTGAAGCAGGTTCACAGTCAAGAATGCAACAAGCAGTCAGTAGGTCTACAGGTAAGACTGTAACAAGGAGTCAACAGGTCTACAGGCAAGAATGTAACAAGGAGTCAGCAGGTCTACTGGTAAGACTGTAACAAGGAGTCAGTAGGTCTACAGTCAAGAATGTAACAAGGAGTCAGTAGGTCTACAGTCAAGAATGCAACAAGGAGTCAGCAGGTCTACAGTCAAGAATGCAACAAGGAGTCAGTAGGTCTACAGTCAAGAATGTAACAAAGAGTCAGCAGGTCTACAGGCAAGAATGCAACAAGGAGTCAGCAGGTCTACAGTCAAGAATGTAACAAGGAGTCAGCAGGTCTACAGTCAAGAATGTAACAAGGAGTCAGTAGGTCTACAGTCAAGAATGTAACAAGGAGTCAGCAGGTCTACAGTCAAGAATGTAACAAGGAGTCAGCAGGTCTACAGTCAAGAATGTAACAAGGAGTCAGCAGGTCTACAGGCAAGAATGTAACAAGGAGTCAGTAGGTCTACAGTCAAGAATGTAACAAGGAGTCAGTAGGTCTACAGGCAAGAATGCAACAAGGAGTCAGTAGGTCTACAGTCAAGAATGTAACAAGGAGTCAGCAGGTCTACAGGCAAGAATGTAACAAGGAGTCAGTAGGTCTACAGTCAAGAATGTAACAAGGAGTCAGTAGGTCTACAGTCAAGAATGTAACAAGGAGTCAGTAGGTCTACAGGCAAGAATGCAACAAGGAGTCAGCAGGTCTACAGGCAAGAATGTAACAAGGAGTCAGTAGGTCTACAGGCAAGAATGCAACAAGGAGTCAGCAGGTCTACAGTCAAGACTGTAACAAGGAGTCAGCAGGTCTACAGGCAAGAATGCAACAAGGAGTCAGCAGGTCTACAGGCAAGAATGCAACAAGGAGTCAGCAGAGAAAAAACAACAATACCTCCTGCTGGATATTTGGAATTATTATGGAACCAGTCACAGAGAAACAGCATATTGACAACCTTTTATAATCCTCTTGAAAAACAGTTGTTGTCAAACGACGAAAGTGTGAACATTTGTCTACTCTCATGGTACAGTTAGTTCATATTGGCTATCATCATTTCATTCACTTATTTATTGAATTGTCTTTTCTTTGCCTCAATTTTATGCTGTATATTTTGCCACTATCAGTCTCACAGTTATAACTGAAAACTTTATTGTTTGTTCGATGGTTGTAACGCATATTCATTCCAGTCACAATTATGATGATTTTCTGTATAAATCGCTGGCAAATACAGCATTTAATCTAAATCCAAGTTATGATAATGTCTACTTTGCTATGTTGTTATTGCAACTTTCTCTTAGGTAATTATTCTTATGTTTATTTATGTGAACCTTTCCAGTTATATGTGCATTCATTTATAAACAAAGATTTTGATTTAAATTGACCAATAAAGTCCTTGGGTAAAAGTCCTATTAATACAGTAACATCTTATGGCCTCAGCTTGGTACACCACCAGTACATTCCTGAGTCATAGTGTACATCTTATGGCCTCAGCTTGGTGCACCACCAGTACATTCCTGAGTCATAGTGTGCATCTTATGACCTCAGCTTGGTGCACCACCAATACATTCCTGAGTCATAGTGTACATCTTATGGCCTCAGCTTGGTACACCACCAGTACATTACTGATTCATAGTGTACATCTTATGGCCTCAGCTTGGTACACCACCAGTACATTACTGTGTCATAGTGTACATCTTGTGGCCTCAGCTTGGTGCACCACCAGTACATTACTGATTCATAGTGTACATCTTATGGCCTCAGCTTGGTACACCACCAGTACATTACTGATTCATAGTGTACATCTTATGGCCTCAGCTTGGTACACCACCAGTACATTACTGTGTCATAGTGTACATCTTGTGGCCTCAGCTTGGTACACCACCAGTACATTACTGTGTCATAGTGTACATCTTATGGCCTCAGCTTGGTACACCACCAGTACATTACTGTGTCATAGTGTACATCTTATGGCCTCAGCTTGGTGCACCACCAGTACATTACTGTGTCATAGTGTACATCTTATGGCCTCAGCTTGGTACACCACCAGTACATTACTGTGTCATAGTGTACATCTTATGGCCTCAGCTTGGTACACCACCAGTACATTACTGTGTCATAGTGTACATCTTATGGCCTCAGCTTGGTACACCACCAGTACATTACTGAGTCATAGTGTACATCTTATGGCCTCAGCTTGGTGCACCACCAGTACATTCCTTGTGGTACTCCATTCCACAATGTTCACATAATTTTGTATATTCATTTAGTCTCTGTGCTTTACGATAGCACATCACAAAACTTGTATGATTTCGTAAGACTTTCCTACTCCTTTTGTCAAAGTGGTAGGAAAGAACTTACATTTATACATCGTGTATAAAACAAGACTTAAACCAGCCCAACACTGTAGTGTGTCCCTGAGGTCAGTTTTACCCCAAGAAACACGAACTTTCTAACTCTCATCTTGCGAGAGATGCAAGTTTAGTATCACTACCTGAGTGGCCGAGCTGACAAAGCAGCCCGTCCTCCTAAGGTTCCCCAACGTCAAGAAAACGGTCAAATTAAAGTGTCTTCTCCTAACTTACCAGAGGACCCAAAACAGAAAACGGATAGTACGTCACTTTCGCGAGCCACTTCCATTTTCTAGTACGACAAGTTTTGACCTAAGATAACACATTTTGGCCTGTCCTCCTACAAAGCGACGTTCTTTGTAGGAAGACAAGTCAAGAGGCAGTAATGTGTAAGGGTAAAATATTAGCTACTCACCACATATAAGTCACGAGTGAACTTATTCTGACTGGCAGCAAGGCTGATGACCTCTTTGTGGTGTTCATATGAAGGGGCTTCTAATACAGATTCTGCTGGATTCATGCTGCTAGAGCTGTAATTGGTTCCAGAAAACAGTCTGAAATGAAAGTATACAATAATATTGGCCAGTTTAGCGATTCCCGAGAGTTAGTAATTTGTAACTCACACTCTGGACACCACACGATGCATGAATTATATTACTTAGAACTATGAAATATGATACAAGTATACACACAATAGTGTATTACCTAATTTATACACATGTTAAGGAGCCTGAAAAATACACAATTTCCCTAGGGAAGAAGTGTTATAAATACCAGGTTATAGTTAGTACGAAAAAACAAATTGAAGAGAATAGACTGAGAGAAAACTGCCACAGAATATATAGATGGCTCTTCGGTCACTTTATGTATATACTGGTGGGAAAGTGATAAAGAGAGTCAAAGTATAGTTCCTCAATGATATGAACAACATGCTCAATGGTTACCAGTCAACCTCACTCACGCCTGTTGCACAATGGTTCGCATAGTCTGCTCACAACCTCTTGTACCCAAATTCGACGCCTCTGTTTAGATATCCTAACAGTTAATCGGTACCTAAGATTTACTCAACTGTTTCGGGTTGCATCCTATGGAAGGTCAATCATTGGCCTGTGGAAACCTCGATAAGCCCAACAGGCTTCTTGTACCTGATACAAGCCCAACACATTTACACAGGTCTATCATGCAACAAAGAATGTAGCAGTTCCCCCGTGAATCTATACAGAGCATGCAGCAGGCAAGATAGAAAATGGCGATTCTCTAATAAATGTTTTTCTACCTGATTGTATAATAAACATTTATTGTGTCGGGGGACAGGATGCCAGAGTGTATTCATACACGTTAGGATTATATCGAGGTCCCCCCCCTCCCTCGGAAAGGTCCAATTACTGACCCCGCCCAGGATGCAACCCCACAACCAGGTAACTAACTCCTAAGTACCTACTTACTGTTAGATGATAAGGTGAATTAGGTGACAGAAAATACGCCCAACCATTTCTGTCCCGACCGGGATTCAAACCCGGAATTCTCGATTGTGAGTCGAGAACGAACTGACTGTACTACCTGGACCCATGAGTCATATATCAGTCAAGTCTTAATTTTCCTATAATCTTTATATCTCCTTTTTGATTAAATCTTAAAGTTAATTTTCATGACAATAAACACATTTACTTACACAATAAGGAGCGGGGAGCAAGACCCAGAGTAGAAGAACTGGACACAGCGCGTGTATATATTTATATATAGATATATATAGGGATGAAGCCAGTACGGTAAGCTTGGTGGCAGCCACCAGACAACTGGCCGCCAGCTGCCGGAGCCGGACCCACCGCGTTGCCTGAGCCAGATCCACCCCACACTTGGCACCACACTGCCAGGCGCACGAAGACATCCGACTATCACATGTCTTAACTAGTTTTACCTCAGCATGCCATTATTCATACTCCTTTCTGTTTTTTTATGTTTAAAACATTAATAAAAGTCGGCATCTTCATATTTAAGGTTCCGAATTTAAACTAAGTTATACAGCATATAATTGACTAATATTTACCGAGTGATAAGAACCCCATTTTTATCTTCATATGACAAGTGTAGGTTGCTATGACGTTACTTCCCCTGGAACATATACACACTAGAGCAACCACGGCTATGTTTTGGTGCGGATATTGTTTACCTATCAACACCCCTCTTGTTAAAGTCAATAAGCTGCGAGTCTAGAATAGATATTGCGAACCAATATAAATTTATGCCTAGGTTTTAACAGTGTAATTGTAAGTGAATTATCTCTTATGCTCAAAGTAAGAATAAAACATCTAGAAACACTTGTTGGTGAGCACTTTAGTATCTGTGTTTAGTTCAGGCCTACAATAGGCAAACTTAATTGAGAGACTTGGCTAAGATTTCTGTAAGTACATAATTATGATTCAAATACTTGCACATTTATTGAACAATTATGATACAGTTATCTTAAATCGTAATTATTTTCACATTCTATCACATAGTGATGCTGCGTGAGCGAATACTTCTGCTGACAATATACAATTGGTATAGTAGTAGGTCTATATCAGGTAATGCAAGTTCCCAGAGAAACACAAGGCCGAGCCTATGACGAGGTGTAGTAACATGTAGGAGACTGCTTATTTATCAGGAGGATCCACATGCTTGTGGCTCTTGTATGATAGTATAATGATAGAGGGAACAGCTAGTATAGATTTCATTGTCTCAGATATACGAAGTTTTCATTGAGTTCTTGTTTATTGCTCTCAAGTTGCTTATAAGACAATCCGAGATTATAGTCAATAAATTTTTTTTAGGTAATTTGGATCATGCATTCGAATCCCACCAGAAACAACATCCACATGAAAAGAACCGTTAATAATAATATATGTTTTCTGTCTCTGCCTTCAGACACAGGCAAACCTTTCATTGTGTGTATTGAAGAGATTAGTTCCTTAAGGATGCAAGAGAATATTTTACAATTTAGGTGTCCATTACAGAGACATGATACATTTAAGTGCAGATAATATTGCAAAAAAGTTTAGTCTTAAGGGAGAGCAAGTTGATCATGCGGACTTGCCAGTCAAAATATATCCTATTACTAATTGTTAAGACACCTGCACTACTAACAGTCTCCGTGTATATGATCTGACCTTTGCAGTGCATTGTGAGTAAAGCATCAGTTTGGCTTAAGGCGTTGTACTCTGCCTCAACACAAAATTTGGGCTGAACATTAATATCTTTCACGGAAGGAAGGGATTATTATTATTATTAACATCTTTATTGACAAAATTAATTACAATTTTGCCTAATCTGAGGATTTTGATAGTCTGATTAAAGTGAGGATAATGCTAGTATTCACTGTCACGCAGGACAGAGGGTCATACATAAGACAATAGGTCTAAACTGTAGGCTGAAGCACATATATATCATGGTTACAATCAATGTTTTAATATATGGATATGTGAAAACAAGTTTCTACTGTGCACTGCCACACAAGGGCAAGGATGGGTTCATAGGTGATGCAGCTTAGAAGTAATATACATAAAAATTGTTCTTCATTCTTTAAAATGGACAAGCAAATTTTGGGTAAATTGTTAGGATGTCGTCCAGAACACCTGAGTCAATAAAATAGTTACACAGTTGGTGGTACAAGAGGCCAGGAGGTCTAAAGTCCTTTACGGTTTCACATTCATCAATGTAGTGTTCTAGTGAATGCATTAAAGGTTTATCACAGAGTTTACAATCTGAGTATTCTGGTAGTGGCTCAGCCTCACTAACCTGCCAGATGTGTCTATAGCCAAGGCGAATTCGCGCAATGACTACATCACATTGCCTGGTTCGGCTACTATGCTGACCATACAAAGACCTATTATTACAAAACTTGTCATAACTTTTAATACTGCAGCTTTCAGGTCTCTGGGCATTTCTTAGTTCTTCTAAATCTGAATTAATTTCTTTAATTTGTATGTTTCTAATAACTGCATTAGATAGTCCAAAGTCATAATCAATGTTTTCTTTCCTGCAAGCCTCATTGGCCAATCGATCTACGAAGTCATGTTTTCCAACTCCAACATGGGATGGGATCCACACAAATTTTATACAAGAGTTATTATCATTGGCAAAAATTACATTCCATTTAATATTACAAGCTACTTCCGACATACATTGTGATGGGTTATTTAAGGACTGCAGAGCACTTTTAGAGTCACAGAAAATAACTCCACCACCATTGAGCTTAAGGTATTCAGTGGCTAGATAAATGCCCACTAGCTCGGTCTGTGTCGTGCTAGCCCAGTTGTTCAATCTCTGTGTACTAGACATGATCATTTCATTCCCTTTATACACTGCACATGCACAACCTGTTCTACCAGTGCCTAACTGCACAGAGCCATCAGTAAAGGCATAGGATTCAGTCGGTTTGAGAATTTGAAGATGACTGTCAATAGCTTCTAATGTTATACATCTCAAAATGTCAGTGTTATACATTTGTTTAACACTGATGGGGGTATAATGCAGAGAGACCTCCACATCTTTCCAAGGGGGAATATAGTGAACAGTTTTATCAGGGTTAAGAGACACATTCAGTTTCTGAAGATTATAGGCACAACAACTGAGCCACACACTGTAGGGAGCTTTTTGCGGCGGATTGAGGGAACAGTCAGAATTGTTTAGAATGGATCTCAATTTAATTTGAATAGAGCTGGGGGGACCATTATTCTTCAAAGTTTTGGCGCAAAACATAGTACTAAGTAGAACTATTCTTTCGTAAATGGAAGGTAAGTTTAGTTCCTTTCTCATGTTAACAATTCTGACAGTTCTAGGACAACCCAGGATGATGCGCATGGCATCATTCTGTACTACATCTAGGCCTTGTAATTGTTTAGGTGAAAAATTATGAAGATGCAAGGCATAATAATCAACAACAGATCGTACAAAGGCAATATAAAAACTACGGGCATATTTTATGTTAATGCCAAATCCTTTGCCAACAAGAGTTTTGAGAGGTTTAAGACGCTTAACTAATTTTTTGCGCAGGTTGCTGACGAGATTTGCGTCATTAACCTCGACTCCAAGATATTTATAAGACTCGCAAGTCTCCACGGGCACTCCATTAATAGTATAGTTAACATGAAGAGAATGGGGAATAAGAACCCTTGTTTTATCAACAGAGATTATGAGGCCACATTCTACTACTTTCTTGGAGAATGCATCAAGTAACACTTGTAGCCTTGGTTTACTGTGTGCCATAATACAAATATCATCAGCATAACATATAACAGTTTCCGTAGGTTGTACAGGTATGTCATGGATAAGTTTGTGCATAAGTATATTGAAGAGCATGGGGCTTAGGACACCACCTTGAGGTGTGCCTAGTTCGAATGCATCTGTCCTTGTACTTTTAACTCCTTTAAATAGGACACTAGCACGCCTGTTGGATAGGTAGCTCTTTATCCAACTCAGAAGATTACCTTTGATTCCAAATTCAGCAAGTTGCTCTAATATTATTTCGCCATTCGCTACATCGAAAGCTGACTTTAGGTCAATAAAGGCTGCCTGTGTCCCATCCTGGGAGTTTACAAAATATTCAGCAAAGCATGTTTGTGTGCTACACTTGGGCATGAACCCATATAGGTTTGGGGCCAGTTTTTCTTTGACCTGAAACATGACACGATTGAGAACAATTCTCTCCAAGACTTTACACATGCAAGATGTAAGGGAGATGGGTCTGAATTTTTGAGAGTTAGGTTTAGGAATTGGTATTATGAGACTTTGTGTCCATTTCTTTGGCAAGATACCTTGTGAGAGACTCATTTGATAGAGGTCAAGCAGAGGGTGGCTAGGGACATCATTCAGTAAGCTCAAAATGTTATAAGTTATACCATCCTCACCAGGGGCAGTTTGCTTAGGTTTTCCTAATGCTGATGTTAATTCAAAGGGGGTTATAGCAAACTGATCTGTTAAATCTGGTGAGGAGCGTGCTATTTCAATATTAAAGTTTCTGTTAATGTTGGTATGTCTTAAATGCTGCTGTATATCTGGGGGCAAGGAAGAAATTTGTGAGACACTAGACCATTCAGCTAGGAGCATGTCAGCATATTCTGCAGGAGTATGATGGAGCTGAACTGGGGCTGAAGGTTTGGTAATGTTTTTAATTTTGTTCCACATTTCTGATAATGTTGTAGTTCTATTGATACCTTGTAGGAATTGGGTCCCAATATGTGTTCTTAACTTGACCCTTAAGCTCGCGAAAATCTCTGTTGGCATTAAGGAATGCAAGTAAATTGTCAGCTGTTTTGTCTCGTTTATAAGAGTCAGCAAGCTGAAGCACTTTAGCTCGCTCTGCAATGATAATAGGATCCTCTGTCCATGAGGAAGAACGAGTGTTCTTTTTTTTCCTTGATTTAACCCAGGTATCATAATAACTGGTAATGATACTGACAAGATCATTGTAAAAGTGGTCCACTGAGACAGGTGTATACCCTGTGTACCACTTATGTACATAAGCCTTAAAGTGCTGTTTAAGATTGTCTGGAATGTTAATTTTAACTCTAGGATGAGGATTGGACCTAATATCCGCCACATTGTATTCACAATATATTGCAAAGTGATCACTTACTAGTTCTGGGATGAGCTTAACGTTGACGTTGCTATCTACTAGGCTGTATCCAATCACATAATCCAGCCTACCCCCCAATAAATGGGTCTGTTTATCAGTATCATACACAGTAATATTATGATCATTAAGGTATTTCAAGAAGACCCTTCCATTATTGTTACACTGAACATCACCAAGAGCAGTGTGACGAGCATTAAAGTCACCCATACATAACATAGCTGTGTTACCTGTAGGTTTCGGTAGCAGGTCTGCTTTAAGTACACTACATCGTCCATATATGTTATACAGTAGGAAATGGCTATTTGCAGTTTGTAATTTGAATTTTTGATAATGTATACTATCACTCCTGTGATTTTTAATTAGTTTACAGATTAATCCACTCTTAATATACGTTAGTAAACCAGTTCCAATATCGTTGTTGTATGCTATATACCCAGGTATCCTGGGTGGGACCTTCTTGATAGTTGTGGACGTATATGGTTCCTGTAAACAGATCACATCCACGTCTCTCATTTTAGCATACAAGATTACGTCATTTATCCGAAGATAAACACTTCGAATATTCCAAGAAAGAAACTTAAGTGTTTTTGTTTGATGAGCCATGGTTAAGCGGTAAGGGAATGAAGGTAACATTTAAGGTCGTTAATCACTTGGACAACATAAGGAAGGAAGGGAGGGATTATAATTTGGAAGTGGGATGATCTCCCATGATGCAGGGAATTGTTTTTGTGCTGATTGTAAATCTTATATTATTAGTTCAGTTACAGTTTCAGAAATCCATTAAAAAAATTTCCGTCAATAGAAAAGTTTTAGAGAACTTCTTTGCAATGGATAGGATTAGAAGCAATAACATTTTGATGCTAATTAGGGCATTCATTTCAGTAAGAATATCATGACGCATGGTATATTAAATTCCTTCGTCATTGGGTTTACTAGGCTCAAAGTTTAGCACCGCATTTCTTTAAAAAAAAATGTAGGAATGAGGACATGTTCGTAAAGGGTGTCTGGTTCAAGGTCACTCCCTCTGCTCTTGGAACAATACAGATGACTTCCTGTTGTGTAGGTAACCTCACATCCAGCAAAAAGGCCACGCATTAGTATCCATTTACGCAAGCTCACATAGAATAACATGTGGTTTGTAATGTTACTGGCCAACTTGAGACTTAAGAGGATGCTATATGACTTGTTAGTGGGCAGCGGTGATGCAATGATGCACTCTCATTTGACGCATGAAGACCATCAAGGAGAGCAATGATCAATTTCATTGGAGGTGACGATTTTAGATCGGCGGCAAGTTTATTTTGCACCCCATACTCATCCTGTGAGCGGTAGCGCAAAAGCATTACAGAGGGCACAAAAGGTCTTTATCAGACCTCATCTTAGATTATTACATTAACAATTACATCTATCCTTCACACCTTATAGTTACAATGTCAGCTAGTTACAGAGTAAGTGCTATTTCAAGAGATACATATTTACAGTAAGTCATCATACATTAATGGTAGCTCTTATCGCTAATACATAATAGTTTGACCAATGGGGACATTACAGAGTCATAGGGGGAGCTTCTGTTTATTGTTAGTCCTCACAATACACTACTTGTTTCTGAATCTCATCTGTCGTTCATCTACTGGAAGCGAAATGTGGGTACAGTGTAAGGATTTCAGGTAATTTTTCCATGGTAATAAGATAGGTTGCCATATCATACAGAGTGAGCTAAGATTTATCTCTAAATGGCTCAATTTTACTACAATCCAAGATATAGTGTTCGAGTGTGTGTCCCTGTCTTTGTCCACACAGATTACACTTTACTTCATCTAGATCCCCATACAAGCAGAACTGCCAGAGATATTTGTAGCCAAGTCTTATACGAGCTGTGACAACATCTGTTAGTCTACTGACTTTGTTACTTGCCCCATACACATGTTTTACTTCACACATTTCATTGTGATGAACAATGGACCTGCTAGTTCCAGTTTGCACAGTTCTACTTTCTTCAAATTCATCCAGGAGTTCTCGTCTAATGACATTTTTAAGGGACTATTTGATAACTCAAGATTCCGTTCAATACTGTCTCTATTTACTGCAGCCTTAGCAAGGGCGTCAACTTTGTCATGTTCCTGCATGCCAATGTGAGAAGGAATCCACAACATTTTTATATTTACCCTCTTGCTAAGTATTCTTATATATCTACGTCTAGCTTCCAAGACAAGCACGTTATTACTTGATTGCAAACTGTTTATTGCCCGTAGTGAGGAAAGGGAGTCAGAAATAATTAAGCTGTCTACTTCAGTGTTGTCAATAATTTAGAGTGCTACCAGTATCGCTACCAACTCGGCTTGCATAGTGGACGCCCAGTTACTAATTCGGATATTCCTTTCAATTGTGCTGCCATTGGACTGATGAGCAATAACAGCACTTCCTGCCCTCCCTGTAGCTGTATTGAGTGATCCGTCAGTGTATATGGTCTGTGCAATGTTGTTTTCAGCTTGTATATTGTGAATGTGTTCTATGGTGCTTAATTTAGCAGCAAGCTGAGCATGAGGGTTGTTTGTGATTAGTTTCTTGGTGGGGTATGCAGGGGTCAGGATGTCAAAAGGTACTATCTGCCAGGGTGGAAGGAAGTGCTGTACTCTTTCATCTGTATATATTTCGTGCAGTCCCATCATTTTGATATGAGTGGCTGTTCTTTGAATCCACTTAGACTCGCCAGTTCCATTTCGTATGTGTTCTAACAGAGCAACTGACACAATGTTGTTTTTGTTATCACGCAGAAGCTTTAGTCCCAGCATAAGATTAATTTCAAATATTCTATCTCTAATGCTAAGTATATCTAATTCTTTCCGCATGTTGAGAACTTTGGTAGTTATAGGACAGCCAAGTATAATTCTGAGTGCTTCATTTTGCATTTTTTCAAGTCTATCAATACTTTTGCCATTTTGCTGGACCAAAGCTGGTGCATGATAGTCTATCAGAGACCTTATATACGCTAAATACATCATTCTTGCTATTCTAATATTAACACCATATTTCGGGCTGTACCCCACTACAGTTCTGAGAGCCTTGAGTCTGTCTCTACATTGTTGATGTAACTTATTGACTGCAGTTGAGGTACAAGGGACATAGACTCCAAGGTATTTGAAAGAAGAGACAGTCTATTGGTATATTATCTATCTTGAGTTTCCGTGGTCCACTTATGCGGTTGCCAATTTGTCTGTTAAATACCTTAGTTTTAGCAGCGTTGATTACAAGACCAAGGCTCTCACAAGCTGTATGTATACAATTTAAGACTGCATTTCGCGGTGGGTTTTAGTATGCACAAGGATGTCATCTGCATAGCTGATAGTGATGTTTGCCGGACTAGTTGGAATTGATTTTATTAAAGCATTAATTAGAACATTAAACAAGGTAGGACTGAGTACTCCTCCTTGTGGGGTGCCTAGTTGCATTACTTTAGTTTCACTCTTGTAGCCTTGGAACAGTGCAGAGGACTTCCGGTTGGTAAGATAGCCTCGTATCCATTGTAATAAATGTCCCCCTATATCCATTCTCGCTAATTCGTACATAATCACTTCCCTATTAGCAATATCAAAGGCATTTTTTAAATCAAGAAATGTTGTGTACTTGTGCCTTTTATCTCCATGAACAGTGAGAAAGGTTGTGATACAGTTGTGTACACTTTTACCATGTGTGAAACCATTGATATCAGGTGACATGTGCTCTTTAACTCTATACAATAATCTATTAAGCACCATTCTCTCAAAGGTTTTGCACATGCAACTGGTCAGTGAGATGGGACGGAAAGCATCAGGTTGGCCAGGCTTTGGTACAGGTACCGTAAGACTGGTGGTCCATGATACTGGCAACTGCCCAGTGACATAACTGGCATTAAACAATTCTAATAATGGGTTACCGGGTACACGATGTAGGAGTCTTAGAATATCATAGGTGGTACCGTCCTCGCCAGGAGCAGTGCTACTGCCCCTGGAGAGGGCTCCATCCAATTCATAATCTGTATATGGAACATCACATTCATCATGTTGCTTGCTCAACATGAAATTTATGAGAGAATTTCTGTCTGTGGACCTCTCCTGCAATTTCTCCCTAGTGCTAGCTGGTAACATTCCAAGGCTGGAAACCTGAGCCCATTTTGCAATTAATTAACTGATTAGCATTCTGTTGCGGGTTTGGGTGTGAAACTTGTCTACTATTTTTACCAATAATTTTGTTTATGCCTTTCCATGCTTTGCCCAGGGGAGTATGCAGGTTAAGTCCACTAACAAAACCCTCCCATTCATTTTGTCTCAGTTCTGTAATTCTCTCCCTTGCCGCTGCAAGCGCGGCCTGAAACAGTTTTAACATTTGAGGAGTTCTAAGGCTCTTATATGCTTTACCTGTCTGTCTAGCAATTGATTTATATACTTGAGTGGTAATTAGAGTCCACTCATTCTCCCACTCATATACTTGAAACAGTCTCCGTGGTGTAGTGGTAAGACACTCGCCTGGCGTTCCGCGAGCGCTATGTCATGGGTTCGTATCCTGGCCGGGGAGGATTTACTGGGCGCAATTCCTTAACTGTAGCCTCTGTTTAACGCAACAGTAAAATGTGTACTTGGATGAAAAAACGATTCTTCGCGGCGGGGATCGTATTCCAGGGACCTGCCCGAAACGCTACGCGTACTAGTGGCTGTACAAGAATGTAACAACTCTTGTATATATCTCAAAAAAAAAAAAAAAAAATTAAGCTCTTTCAGTTTAGCATCATCATAGTACTGGTTGTGTCTGACCTGTTTCCCAGTACGTCTTTTTGTTTGGTGTGACTCACTATTTTTGATGGCCTCGTTGGTTTTATTTACGAGGTCATCATAAAACTGTTGTACATTCTCAGGCTCATAATTGTTATACCAATGTTCTATGCTGTCTATAAAGAATTTTTCTTGCTCTTTCCTTACTGTTAGCCTGCGTCTACACAGCTTAGTGCCAGGTAGGTCAACATTAGCCACGTGTATGTTAGCTGTTATGGCTAAATGGTCAGACATTAAGTCATCTATAATATCATCCCCAATTAATATTGTAGAGTCAGTATGTGCAAAACTATGTAGGTCAGTATACTGGAGGAGGCCAGTAGGTGCATAGGCATTCAAAACATTAAGTGTAGAGTTACCAACGTGTACCCGGATACCATGATATTGAAACCCCTCTCGTTGTTGGGCGGGAAGTGGCTCATGTGGCAGGGATTTTTTAACATACATGAGACACGTATTGTTTTATCTGGGATTATAACACTGATAACTAGGCAAATTCTGCGGGGTTTCACCTGCGGGAGTTAGGGTTTCTTGGAGGCAGACAATATCTATGTCTTCAGTCATAACCTTATGATGGAGGTCTGAATACCGTTTTCTAAGAGAAGCAATATTTCAACTGAGTATCTTGATGACACTGTACATGTTTTTATGAGATTCACAGGCCGCCATTGTTCTTTAGTACTTTATCAGTCTGCAGTTTCAGGAAAGCAAGTGTCTCCCGATACCGGTTGTAGTGCTTTATTACAGCTTCTTTTTCCTCTTAAGAACATAAGAACATAAGAACAAAGGTAACTGCAGAAGGCCTATTGGCCCATACGAGGCAGCTCCTATCTATAACCACCCAATCCCACTCATATACTTGTCCAACCCGCGCTTGAAACAATCAAGGGACCCCATCTCCACCACGTTACGCGGTAATTGGTTCCACAAATCAACAACCCTGTTACCGAACCAGTATTTACCCAAGTCTTTCCTAAAAGACTTTTCTTCAGTCAGCACATCACCTGTCACCATTTTTTTAAAGTTGTCACGGCTGAACCATCTGGGATGTGGTGTGCGCGGCCCGAGGCAGGCATCCACGTCCAGTTGAACTTCGTCATTATCACTACAAGCGTCACTGGTTTCACTTTGTTCTTTATCACAATCACTTTCATCATTTCCACTACTATTTTCTTCAAACAGAGTTTATTAGACCCGGTATCAACATCATGATCGTCATCTTCATTAAAGTTCTTACCCTCAGTGTCACTTTGTTCATTATCAGGATCGGTTGCGTCATAATACTCATCGACAGCACTATGCGTTTCTACATGGTATAGTTGACCTCTGTTCATAGCGCACGACGTTGATGAGGCTGGGGTATGGGGAGCCGTGGTGGGAGAGCCCAGCTGGCGTGAGGGCTGGGACACCCTCCTGCTGGGGTCTCCCCTGGGGTGCTGACCGCCTGGGAGCACATGGTGGTACCCCAGGGTGGTGTGGCCCGCACACAGTTAATGCTCTCACAGTTTCCTGAAGAGTGGTTATCATCGTCTTTTGGTGCATGATTTCCTTATTTTGTTCAGTTCCTCTCCAATATTTTGCAAAGGTAACTAGTAAAGAAAGTTCGTCGGAAATATTCTTTTGATTATGTCTGGTAATTGGAATTATGATACAGTTGGTCCACAAGATAGGGAGTTCCCCCAGTTACAGAGCTAATACTATACACTTAAAGTAAGAGATTTCCTTGCACTGAAGAAAGCAAACGTAATATGTTATGAGTGATACTGACCACAACGGAGGAGGAGGCTTACATTTGTTCAAGCCCGAGAGTAACTCAGAATCTGTTATTAGCACGTTGTAACATCTTCCTCGTATGGGTTTCCGGGTTCCTGTCCTAGTCTGAGCCACTGGAGATGGTGGCACTGTGGGCTTCCTGTCCCCGTCGAGGTCACTGGTGATGGTGCCACCGTCGAGGTCACTGGTGATGGTGCCACCGTCGAGGTCACTGGTGATGGTGCCACCGTCGAGGTCACTGGTGATGGTGCCACCGTCGAGGTCACTGGTGATGGTGCCACCGTCGAGGTCACTGGTGATGGTGCCACCGTCGAGGTCACTGTGATGGTGCCACCGTCGAGGTCACTGTTGATGGTGCCACCGTCGAGGTCACTGGTGATGGTGCCACCGTCGAGGTCACTGGTGATGGTGCCACCGTCGAGGTCACTAGTGATGGTGCCACCGTCGAGGTCACTGGTGATGGTGCCACCGTCGAGGTCACTGGTGATGGTGCCACCGTCGAGGTCACTGTTGATGGTGCCACCGTCGAGGTCACTGGTGATGGTGCCACCGTCGAGGTCACTGGTGATGGTGCCACCGTCGAGGTCACTGGTGATGGTGCCACCGTCGAGGTCACTGGTGATGGTGCCACCGTCGAGGTCACTGGTGATGGTGCCACCGTCGAGGTCACTGTTGATGGTGCCACCGTCGAGGTCACTGGTGATGGTGCCACCGTCGAGGTCACTGGTGATGGTGCCACCGTCGAGGTCACTGGTGATGGTGCCACCGTCGAGGTCACTGGTGATGGTGCCACCGTCGAGGTCACTGGTGATGGTGACACCGTCGAGGTCACTGGTGATGGTGACACCGTCGAGGTCACCGTCTGGTGATGGTGCCACCGTCGAGGTCACTGGTGATGGTGCCACCGTCGAGGTCACTGGTGATGGTGACACCGTCGAGGTCACTGGTGATGGTGACACCGTCGAGGTTACTGGTGATGGTGACACCGTCGAGGTCACTGGTGATGGTGACACCGTCGAGATCACTGGTGATGGTGCCACCGTCGAGGTCACTGATGATGGTGGCACCGTCGAGGTCACTTGATGGTGACACCGTCGAGATCACTGGTGATGGTGCCACCGTCGAGGTCACTGATGATGGTGGCACCGTCGAGGTCACTGGTGATGGTGACACCGTCGAGGTCACTGGTGATGGTGACACCGTCGAGGTCACTGGTGATGGTGACACCGTCGAGGTCACTGGTGATGGTGACACCGTCGAGGTCACTGGTGATGGTGACACCGTCGAGATCACTGGTGATGGTGCCACCGTCGAGGTCACTGATGATGGTGGCACCGTCGAGGTCACTGGTGATGGTGACACCGTCGAGGTCACTGGTGATGGTGACACCGTCGAGGTCACTGGTGATGGTGCCACCGTCAAGGTCACTGGTGATGATGGTGCCACCGTCGAGGTCACTGGAGATGGTGACACCGTCGAGGTCACTGGTGATGGTGCCACCGTCGAGGTCACTGGTGATGGTGACACCGTCGAGGTCACTGTTGATGGTGACACCGTCGAGGTCACTGGTGATGGTGACACCGTCGAGTCACTGGTGATGGTGCCACCGTCGAGGTCACTGGTGATGGTGACACCGTCGAGGTCACTGTTGATGGTGACACCGTCGAGGTCACTGGTGATGGTGACACCGTCGAGGTCACTGGTGATGGTGACACCGTCGAGGTCACTGGTGATGGTGACACCGTCGAGGTCACTGTTGATGGTGACACCGTCGAGGTCACTGGTGATGGTGACACCGTCGAGGTCACTGGTGATGGTGCCACCGTCGAGGTCACTGGTGATGGTGACACCGTCGAGGTCACTGGTGATGGTGACACCGTCGAGGTCACTGGTGATGGTGCCACCGTCGAGGTCACTGATGATGGTGACACCGTCGAGGTCACTGGTGATGGTGACACCGTCGAGGTCACTGGTGATGGTGCCACCGTCGAGGTCACTGGTGATGGTGACACCGTCGAGGTCACTGGTGATGGTGACACCGTCGAGGTCACTGGTGATGGTGACACCGTCGAGGTCACTGATGATGGTGGCACCGTCGAGGTCACTGGTGATGGTGACACCGTCGAGGTCACTGGTGATGGTGACACCGTCGAGGTCATGGTGATGGTGCCACCGTCGAGGTCACTGGGGATGATGTGACACCGTCGAGGCACTGGAGATGGTGACACCGTCGAGGTCACTGGTGATGGTGACACCGTCGAGGTCACTGGTGATGGTGACACCGTCGAGGTCACTGTGTGATGGTGACACCGTCGAGGTCACTGGAGATGGTGACACCGTCGAGGTCACTGGTGATGGTGCCACCGTCGAGGTCAATGGTGATGGTGGAACCGTCAGGTCACTGTTGATGGTGACAC
>WNGS01107432.1:0-10798 GCA_020271785.1 Procambarus virginalis | reverse complement strand
AGCCTATCTGTAAGGATGCCAATTTTGGAGAAAATTGGTTGATGTCAACCTCAGCCACAGATTTTAGAACTTAGACTTCATTAATTTCTGTTTTTTTTTCAATTGACACAAACGTTTACAAAACTTTTTAATTTTTTATTCAATTTACATGAAACTTACACAGTATATAATGTATGGCATCTCTCTACATGTGCAAGTATCCATGTTTCTCTAAGTTCATTTACTGATTTATAATAGCAATAAACATGCCATATTTGCATAATTTTGGGGGGGAACTTTGAACATTTGTATTAGGTAAACTAAAGATGTTTTGGAAATTCTTTACGTCCAATCCTTTATTATATGCCAATGTGCCAGAAAAGGGTCACAGAATAATTATATCTGAAACGTGTGTGAAGAAGTGTCGAATTGAAAATGTGAAAAAAACGTTGAAAAAAAAAAAAACTCTTTCTTTTTACGCTGAAGTACTGAAACATGGGACAATTGCAGCCCTTTTCATATACAACTAGTCAAAAAATATTGGTTGACATTGAACAACTTTTCTGCACCCATTGAGACGCCCCCTCAAGGCCTTTGTCAACACCAGACTCAAATTTATTTATATAAAAGTAGGTACATTGGGTTTATAAGAATACATAGCAATTATGTTTTTACATTCTTGTAAAGCCTTGTAAATTAGAACAGAAAGCCACTCAAGAGAAAAGAAGACTCCAAAATATTTCTTCAAGTATGTGAAATAGTAATAAAAATCTCCAGTATTGGACCTATTATTATAAACGAAGTTTCATGCACAGTGGACGACAAAGAAATTAGTGTAAGCCTAAAAAATCAGTACGAGGGCATGTTTAGCAATGCTCACCAATACTAATTTGATTCACAGCGAGTAATCACACTAACAACCCATGTGATTGGTAGTCCAATGCACACACCTCAGACAATCAGGCCACAACATGGAAAAGGATTGCAATCTGGAGTTCTGCTGAACACACGAGGGTTTCGTGAGGCTTCCACTGAAGCCGGACCAGGATTTTCACACAGTCCCCCCGATGCACTCTCGCTGTCATCTAGGAATATAAATAAATATAAATATGTTTATTCAGGAAAGGTACATACATATAGAGATTTTACATGAGTGGATCGATTTATAGATAGAGCTAGTACATACAATGCCTAAAGCCACTATTACGCAATGCGTTTCGGGCAAGAAAACATTAATATCTAAAACTTAATACTAATTGAACAAAAAGAATAAAATGTTTTGAGAACAGATACAAATAAAGGTACAAAAAAAGGGGGGAACATGACTGAAAAGCAGCACAAATACAATATGTAGACAAACAGCGTTGAATAAAAAAAAAAAATAAGACATGGGTTGACAATAGAGGGGTAAGGTAGGTTACAGGGAATTTATCAGGTAGTGTTTAGTTTTAATCTTAAACTGGTTGAGAGAGGTACAGTCTTTAACATGGTTGGGAAGGTCATTCCACATTCTGGGTCCCTTGATTTGTAGAGCATTTCTACATAGAATGTTGAAGGTAGAATGTTCAGAGGTAGCATCAGAGGTAGAATGTTCTACCTCTGATGCTCCTGTTTTTAATACACAGAGTAATAACACTAACATGTGATTACCCCATGTTAGTGCTCCCCCCCCCCCCATGCACTTTGTCAGAGTGCATGGGGGGGGGGATTGTGTGAAAATCCTGGTCCGGCTTCAGTAGAAGCCTCAGGAAACCCTCGTGTGTTCAGCAGAACTCCAGATTGCAGTCCTTTTCCATGTTGCCGCCTGATTGTCTGGGGTGTGTGTGTGGGAATACCCACCACATAGGTTCGAATTCTCATCACGGCTCCTAAGGATTTTCTCACTAATTTGATTATTCCCATCCTGATTAGTATCTATATGTATTCGAGAAACAGTGATGGGCTTTAATTACTCTCGGTTCACTTTCACACCTGCAGAGGTAGAAAAGAAACTCCTAAGTCAAAAAATAGAACATTCAATACAAATAAATGACGATGGCAAATATTGATATTAACTGATGCTGGACCAACAACCCCTCAGTGTACTCTTCTTGAACTCTCCTCAACACTCCCGTTACACCATGTCATAAACATGTTGTTAATTGTCTTATATCACACGTGACTGTCTCCTCTGTAACTGAGGTGAACCTTTGGTCAAAACTGTACATATATCTAATGTGCTCAATATCTTCATCACATAACCTTCACTTCCTGGCCAAAACTGTACATACAACTAATGTTCCCATGGGCTCAATATCTTCACCACATAACCTTCACTTCCTGGCCAAAAATAGTTACCAATAAATCAACATATGGTCAAACACTCCACATAATGGACAACAATAAATGGGTACACTAACTTGTACATATATGTCTAATATTGGTAAGTCCCTTGACGATTGTTCATCAATAACATTCCCTGAGGTAATTAAGATCAGCCATTCTCGACACCAAGACAAAAGAATATTACATGCATGGAAAGGTATGAGCAGTTGGTCATAGGAGACACTGCTAATGACCCGTTGTTGAGTGCCTTAAACACTCCACTGGGATGTTGGGGTAATGTTTACACTGATGCATCTGGCAGCGTGGCGCCTCCCTTGCTGGCTGAGACCCAGTAACAGTCTGGGCTTCACACTCTCCTCCAAATATATCAACCCAGCCTCTTGTTTACACACTGCTTTTGTAACTATGTGCACCTGTGTACTGAGCACGTTAACAGCCTCAACTCCTCCCCAGCAGGCATTGATACTCCACTGAGTATGTTGGAGAGGGGAGGGGGGTCTCCTGTGAACCTTTGTACTGAGTCATTAACCTTTTCCTCCACTGTTCCGGAACCTTTACGGGTGTAAATATCCATCAATCACGTCCCAGTCTATATTCTGTGGGAGAGGGGGGGGGGTAGAGGGAAAGACCCACCTTAAAGAAGGTGAAACGTATGTGTCAATATGTTCACCAGTTTATAATCACATCTCCACCATTCTAGTTCTCTTCACACAATGGGGACTCTCCACCTGCTGAGTTCAGTAGTCATACCGTGCAAATGGTGTTTACCAGAGATGAATTTATAATAATCTGACCCAATTAACACTCTTATATCTCTGATATGGTCAGATTTGATTTTATGAGTAAGCTAATTTGACTCGCTGCTGTTTTAAATGTTTAATTGTGATCCCTAGGCCTGGCACATGTAGGTCAGATGGGATTGTGTCCCATCTGACCTATGCTATGCTATGTCCTATGATTCGCTATGCTATGTCCTATGATTGTCCTATGACCTATGATTCGCTATGTCCCATAGCGAATACAGCTGGTCTGTGGTAACCACCCAAGGGAACGTAGGGTTTGACTACCCTGTAGGGTTTAGGTCCACTATTGTATAAAAACTTAAGTATATTCAGGGTGGCCTGCATCACTGGTTTGAATTTCATTTGTTCTGCCGCCCTCTGTGTGACAAAGGTTTTCTTCAAACCCTCATAAAACAGCCCCTGACTAGTAGTTTCCTTTTCCCCTGAGGCAGAGTTAACATGGCTGTTGGTAGGGTTGCAGCAGTGTTGGCTTGTGTCAACATAGCCCCTGTACTGCCTTCCACTTGACAGTAGTTGACTGCTGCAGTAGTTTAGGGTTTAACGCCGGGTGACGATGGAGTTGGTCTCCTACCGTCACCCTTCACATTCCTGCCCGTTGTTGACGTGAGGAGGCTTGGTGGGCAGCAGCCAGGGTGTGATGCTCCATGGGACAGTCCTCTACCGTCTTCATTAATCATGCTGGATGCTATTTCCTCTTCCTTATGTTTCGTTTAGCCTTCCCCCTCTTCTTCTTTCTAATTGTCATTTGCCGCCGATCTTTTGCATGCTTCATTATTCTTTCGAACATCTTCAGTTTTGACGCCCGGATGTTTGGGGAGGCACACATTCACCCGTAGAACTGTGGCACCCGACGTTGTGAGGGAGGGGACGCTTTTATTGTCAATCCTCGCCTTAGTTGCTGAACCCGATTTTGACTGATTGACAGTTCTTAAGGTGATGATTGCTGGGAGTATACTCATGATGCACCCCTGGGACGGGGGGGGGGCCATCTTGCCGGGTGTTCTATCTTCTAATTGTGGCTCCATGGTGGGTATGGGGGCTTATTCGTGAATTAAATTATCTACTCATTCCTGATTACTGATTACAGACATAACAAAGTGCATAGTGACCCGCTGGAAAATTGAAAAATAGTCATTGACAATAGAACTTTGTGTTAAATAGAGAATAAACGGGAGACCACGTGTGAGCCAGTGCACGAGGCTTTGTGTACATGCATGTATGAGAAAAAAAAAATTGTGAACGGTGTTCGTGGAACAGTGAAGTGGAACGGGTATCACAACAATATATAAGTTGGAAGTGAAGGAAAATCGTGCATAGAATATTATAAATATAGAATACTAGAAATATAGAATAGTGGCAAAAGGCGGCAACAGTGGTTACAAATCGAGTAACTGGAAACTGGTGACATCTACCTGGGGCAACAAGAGGTCACCTGCACCGACCGGGGAGCAGCCTCGCTACCCTACGCTAAGTACCTACTATATACTTTGAACAAAACAACATACATAATATTACAAATATACGGTATACATATAATATTATAAATATTAAACATATAAATATATATACATATAATTTTATAAAGAGTTAAAAGGACTGACATCAACAAGTGATCCATACAGTGAACCACAAATACAATACAATACATCAGACAATGGAGAGGTGTGGCGAGTGCTCGGGAGTACTGGGAAAACGTCATGTAGGCGTTAAGTGTTGCATTTGTAACATAAGATTCCACCTGGGATGTACAGAAATATCTCCAGGATGCACAAAAAGGCAAGGAGTTTTCTGTGTTTGCAAGAATGACAGATTAATGTTAGAGAACATAACTACACTGATGAAAAACATTCCCGAGTCACAGAGATTACCATTCACAGACAAGCTACCAGTGATATATGCGGACTGGGAAAAGACAACATTGGTTAACGACCAAAACCCAGGAACAGATAGTTTAGAGAACCGCAGCAGTAATGTGGAGGAAGAGGGTATTGTAGTACAGGATAGCAGCAATATCGCAGAGCCAGGTAATATAAATGATGAGAGCAACAGTGAGACAGAGTGCATAAATGAAGGAATTGGGACGAAAAGCGGAGATGGCTCCAATAAAGAGGTAGACAAGACAGACACAGATATAAATACCTTGAAAAACGCAAAACCGGAACACATTTGCAAATTATACGCTAAAAGAATATGCAAATATGGAAAATTAGGAACAAAATGCCATTTTCTGCATCCTCGAAAATGCAGGAACATGTTGGGGAGGGGTACATGCCGTTTGGAACAGGGTGTAGATACTTCCACCCCAAATTATGTCAATCCTCAATTAGGGACAAAAAATGCTACAATCTTCAGTGTCCGGAATTCCACGTGAGAGGTACACAGCGTTATAGACGAGAAGATCAATATGACACTACTGACAATTTTTTAGAGGAAGGCAGAAACAGAGTAGAAAATATAAGAGAGAGGAACAGCCAGATGGAACCACTACAGGATTACAGAGGGGAAGGGAGATACCCACAAGACTGGAATACACATTACCAACGAATACACAGGTACTACACCACACAACACCCGCCCCACTACCGAAACTGGACGAATCACTTCGGAAACAATACACCCTGGACGCAAACACAGTGGCCTCCTTACCGGAGCCTCAGATATTAACACCAAGTAAGGCATCCGGCACTTCCACTACCACGATAACATCATTTATATTTGCCAACATTCAAGGTATAAAAACACGCAAATCCAACAAAGTTCACTTTATAGATGGTCTCCTTCATGAGGCAAATGCAGTGTTTGCAGCCCTAACAGAAACCCACACAAAGGACTATCATGATGGTGAAATATGGATCTCAGAGTACAATCTTTTCAGATGTGATAGGAAACACCGGCTTCAGGGTGGGGTCAGCCTATACATCAAAGACACACTCATCTGTACTGAGCTGCTAAACACCTCAAATGATATGGTGGAAGTGCTGATAATCAAAATAGAGATCCTAAATGTAGTTATTGTCCTTGTATATAAGTCACCGGAGGCAAACCCTCAGCAGTTTAAAGACCAACTAATGAAAATAGAACACTGCTTGGAAAACCTCATAAATCCAGCTCCGAACATCATTCTGCTTGGGGACTTCAACCTACGGCACCTGAAATGGAAGCACCTGGCTAATACAGTAATATCAGAAAGAATACCAGGAAGTAGCCTTAATGAACAGGCACATGCAAATGACCTGCTACGGATGTGCGACAGGTTTGCCTTAAACCAGCAAATAGTAGAACCAACTAGGAAGGAGAACACGCTGGACCTCATTTTCACTAATAATGATGAATTGATCAGGAACATAATGATTACAAATACCTGTTACTCAGATCACAACTTAATTGAAGTTATGACAACCATGGGGAATAGACCTCCAAAACCAGTCCAGATTCCCGGTGGAGGAGATTTCAGCAAATTCAACTTCAACAATAAACAGATAAACTGGGAGCAAATAAACCAGGACTTCACAGAAATAAACTGGGAAGAACAGCTAGAAAATGCGAACCTGAACCAGTGCCTGGAAAAAATAAGCTCAGTAGCACTAGAAATATGTACAAACCGCATCCCCCTAAGAAAAAAAGGAAGAGATGCAGATTGGAACGAGAACGTCGTTCCCTATATAAGCGAAGAAAACGAATCGCGGAACAACTTGAGAGTCACACCCTATCTCAGGAACGGCGAAGAAGGCTAGGTAGCGAAATAGGAAAAATTGAACTCAAGCTACAAGAATCATACAAAACGCAGGAGAGGCAAAGAGAGCAAAAGGCCATCAGTGAAATAGAGAGAAACCCGAAATATTTTTTCTCCTATGCAAAATCAAGATCGAAAACCACATCTAGTATTGGGCCCCTGCGAAAGGAAGATGGAACTTTCACCGATGACAACAAAGAAATGAGCGAGCTACTGAGGAAGCAGTACGACTCGGTTTCAGCGAGCCATTAAACGCACTAAAGATCGGTAACCCAAATGAATTTTTCATGGATATGATACCAACATCAAATCATATATCAGACGTCACCCTATCCCCCTGGACTTTGAAGAAGCCATAAACAGTATGCCTATGCACTCTGCACCAGGCCCGGATTCTTGGAACTCCATATTCATCAAGAACTGCAAAAAACCACTATCGCAGGCCCTCCACATTCTGTGGAGACAAAGTCTAGATACTGGCGTTATTCCTGATATACTAAAAACAGCAGAGATAGCACCACTTCATAAAGGAGGAAATAAGGCAGAGGCAAAAAATTACAGACCGATAGCGTTAACATCGCACATCATTAAAATTTTTGAGAGAGTGCTAAGAAGTAAGCTCACAAAATACATGGAAGCACAGCATCTCCATAACCCCCGACAACATGGTTTCAGAACAGGGCGCTCTTGCCTGTCGCAGTTGCTGGACCACTATGATATGGCATTAGATGCTATGGAAGACAAACAAAACGCTGATGTAATTTACACAGATTTCGCAAAAGCTTTTGATAAATGTGACCATGGTGTTATTGCACATAAAATGCGCTCAAAAGGAATTACCGGAAAAATAGGCAGATGGATCTACAATTTCCTGACCAACAGAACCCAATGTGTAATAGTCAACAAAATAAAATCCAGCCCATCAACCGTTAAGAGCTCAGTCCCCCAGGGTACTGTGCTTGCCCAGTACTTTTTCTCATCCTCATATCGGACATAGACAAGAACACAACCTATAGCACTGTATCATCCTTTGCAGATGACACCAGGATCTTCATGAGAGTAGGCAACATAGAGGACACGGCAAACCTCCAGTCAGATGTAGATCAGGTCTTTCTATGGGCTACAGAAAATAATATGGTGTTTAACGAAGATAAGTTCCAGCTCATGCGCTATGGAAAAAATGAAAATATAAAAACGGAAACCACGTACAAAACTCAGGCAAATCATAACATAGCACGAAAAGGCAATGTAAAGGATTTGGGTGTACTCATGTCGGAAGACCTTACCTTTAAAGAACACAATAAAGTGGCCGTCACAACTGCACGAAAAATGACGGGTTGGATAACAAGAACTTTTCACACTAGAGATGCTATACCGATGATGATACTTTTCAAAACGCTGGTGCTCTCTAGAGTGGAGTACTGCTGCACAATGACAGCCCCTTTCAAAGCTGGAGAAATTGCTGACCTGGAGAGCGTGCAGAGATCCTTTACTGCTAGAATCCACTCGGTAAAACATCTAAACTATTGGGACCGACTAAAGAGCCTAAATCTGTACTCCCTTGAGCGCAGGCGGGAGAGATACATAATAATTTACACGTGGAAAATATTAGAGGGGCTGGTCCCAAACCTGCACACAGAAATAACATCACATGAGACCAGAAGACATGGCAGGATGTGCAGAATACCCCCGTTGAAAAACAGAGGTGCAACTGGTACTCTGAGAGAGAACTCCATCAACATCAGGGGCCCGAGACTGTTCAACACGCTCCCACTACACATAAGGGGCATAACTGGCAAACCCCTCACAGTGTTCAAGAGAGAACTGGATAAGCACCTCCAAAGGATACCTGATCAACCAGGCTGTGACTCGTACGTCAGGCTGCGAGCAGCCGCGTCCAACAGCCTGGTTGATCAGTCCAGCAACCAGGAGGCCTGGTCGATGACCGGGCCGCGGGGACGCTAAGCCCCGGAAGCACCTCAAGGTATACTCAAGGTAGGTTCCTATGCCACTGAATGATCCTCTTATAACTTCCCCAGGCCTGTGGGGTGGGCGACCAAGCCCTCGAGGAGAACTGTGTTGGAAGATTGGGCTCTTTAGCCCCCACTACGTTGGGCCCATACCAAGCTACACCTTTGACCCTATCGACTAACTCCCTCCAGTCCTCTCCCACCCTGTGGTAGGGTTGAGCTCCACGACCCCAGGGATGACCACCTCATCACCTTTTACCCCCCCCCCACTCTTACTAGGGGTGCTTCGTTACAACCCCCCCCCCCCTTTCCACACTGCTGCACTTTGGATGATTCCTGCCAGTTCTAATATGTTCCACACCTTGTTTGGCCCTGCTACGTGGACTAAATACTTTGATCTCAACCATCTGTATTCTACACGGCCTGATGATTTCTTCCGCCATAAACACATCGTTGATTCAGTGGATACCTCTGTTTCTTTTAACCCCACCCGCACTGGTTATGTGTCATTGCTGCTCCTTCTCAGGAAGCAGCTGCCCACTTAGCCATATTGTCCAGCGTTGGGGAGACCCCTGTTAGGATCTCCAAAAATGCCCGGTTAAATGTCAGTATTGGCACTGTTATCCGCCCGCACTATGTTGCGGCTGGTGTTAGGGACCTGAAAGACTGCCACGAGGATATTAAACATATCCTTGCAGCCCAAGGTCATTCTGTCCTTCAGGTTGATACGTTCACCCAACCCTTTCGTGGTCGTCATCAGCCTCTTCACATTGTGAAGATCACTTTTGATAGTAGGACCCTTCCGCTTTCTATAATTCTTGCTGATGCCAGATGCTCCCTTCAGGAGTACATTCCCTCTCCTAGACTTTGTAATAGGTTATCTTGAGGTTATTTTGAGATGATTTCGGGGCTTAGCGTCCCCGCGGTCCGGTCCTCGACCAGGCTTCCTTATTGGTCCACATCCCCAGGAAGCAGCCCATAACAGCTGTCTAACTCCCAGGTACTTATTTACTGCTAGATAACAGGTGCATTAGGGTGAAAGAAACATTTTGCCCATTTGACTCCGCCTCCACCCGAGGATCGAACCCGGAACCTCAGGACTACTAATCCCAAGTGCTGTCCACCCAGCTGTCAGGCGTCAGGTACTGAAACTTTGGGCATATTTTTTTTTTAACTTTGAACTTTGGAGGCCTGACAGCTGAGAGGACAGCGCTCAGCATTCATAGTTCTGAGGTTCCGGGTTCGATCCCAGGTGGAGGCGGAAACAAATGGGCAGAGTTTCTTTCACCCTGATGTACCTGTTCACCTAACAGTAAACAGGTACCTGGAAGTTAGACAGCTGCTACGGGCTGCTTCCTGGAGTGTGTAACAAAATGGAGGCTTGGTCGAGGGCCGGGCCGCGGAGATGCTAAGCCCCGAAATCATTTCAAGATAACCTCGAGGAACCTCAAGATTAGATGGTGCCCTTAAATTCACAAGTGCAGTGTCAAAAGGCTCAGATGACATTCATTATGAGATGTTGCATCATCTCTCTCCAATCACGTTTCAGCATATACTTAATGTGTATAACCGTATCTGGGAGTCGTCGTCAGTCCCTGAGGACTGGCTCGAGGCAGTTGTTCTTCCTATTCGGAAACCAAGCTCTCTAAGGACATCACCTAAGGGCTTCTGCCCATTGCCCTCAAGTTGACTCTGCAAACTCTTTAAACGTGTGGTCAATGTTCGTCTGATGTGGTTCTTGGAACACTATCACCAGCTCTTTACTTCTCAATTTGGCTTTTTGCAAGTGCTTGACTGATGTCTTGGTGAATACGACACCACCTGGAGACACCATAGTCTGTCACAAGTCCGTTGTTTTAGCCTTCGTGGTAATCTCCTTCTCTTCCTCCAAAGCTTTCTCTCTCTAGTCGTTCCTTTAGAGTGAAGTTTGGTACACTCTCTGTGCCTCTTTTCGGCAGTACGATGGTGTGCCCCAAGGTAATGTTTCT
>WNGS01107427.1:11008-28898 GCA_020271785.1 Procambarus virginalis | reverse complement strand
ATTGCGTCTGCTCCCTTTAGTACCAGGGAATCCCCTGCTTGAGCTGTATAATATGAGCTATGTTACTGGGGAACTTCCTATCTCTTGGACCAACAGTATAATCATTCCAGTTCCCAAGCCAAATCAAGAGAATGCTTTCCGCCCCAATTTCCCTTACTAGCTGCAGTTGCAAACATTCGAGAGAAATGGTCCTAAACCGTCCTCCTCAATAGAATAAGAACCATGCTATCCCCCCAGATTTATGGCTTCATGCATGGAGGAGTGTGCATCATTGCGTCACCACCTTTCTTACCCTGCACACTGAAAAGTCATATATACCACCTTCCTAGATCTCAATTCTGCCTTTGATATTGCAAATAGACATGTTATCTTGAGTGAGCTTGCAAGAATGAATATGGTGGTCGGCTTCTTTGTTGGATCAGGGGTTACTTATCCAACAGGAAGTAATCTGTATTTTCGAGTGGCATATAGGAGTGTAACAAGAGACTTTGAACTAGGTACCCCGCAGGGAGGTGTCCTCAGTCCTACCATATTTATATTTTAATAAACACGCTGTTAAACTCTGTCCCAAGTGTTATAAATTTAAACGCTGTTATGGGGGTATTGAATATTAAGGAGAAGGGCCAGCAGTTAGAATCAAGATGTATCAGAGTTAGTGGCACAAATAGGCCCGGCCCCCAAGGAACATAGGTTCCTGTTTATGCTTTAAGGTTTTAGAACAGATCTGTCGTCTGGGATACATTCAACTACGCCACTACAACAGGAGTAATGGATACACCTCAAAAACTAACTTATTAAAATTATTAAACCCTCATAACAACCCCCCATATATATTAAATAACAAAAACAATAACTACTTTACCACACAATTTTACTTTAAAAATCTTGGTCCATGTAGGCAGGATACAAGGTTTTACAATTAGGACAAGCTAGGGTAAAGTCTACTAGTGAAGAACTTGAAAACTTGAGGCAGATTAGGGTAGTGAGTACCACGTGGGACCCTATCACAACACAACACTTAGGGATACCCAAAACACTGGCTTATACTACACAATATCTACACAAGTCTTACAAGCCCAACAGTTAGCACGGTTACACATAAAGGTACTTATCTTTGTAGTTACAGGAACTTAAGGTAAGGGAAAGGGAGAAGGAGGAGAAGAATCAAGGCAGAGCCCCCACAGGAAGATCTTTACACCACAAAAGCCAAACTTTCATATTATGAGACTAGATTCAAAGAAGCAAAAGGCAATATGAAAAGCACATGGAATACCATCTCTAAAACCCTAGGAACAAAACAACACTCCCACAACCAACCAGTAGCCAAACTACTGGAGGTGGTGACTAGAAACTTTTTAACCCAGCATGTCAGAGAACCCACAAGGATGAGAGGAAATGACGAACCAGCGAGACTCGACCTGGTCTTCACCCTGAACGACTCTGACATAAGGGAAATCGGTTTTGAGGCCCCAGTAGGAATGAGCGACCACAGTGTATTGGTGTTTGAGTACCTGATTGAAGAAGGGTTATTGAACTCGAGGAGGGATACCGAAACCAAAAGGTTAGCATACCGAAAGGGAAACTATGAGGAGATAAGAAAATTCCTAACAGATATAGCATGGAGAAACAGAGTTCAGGGAAAAAACGGCCCAAGATATGATGGACTACATCACGCAAAAGTGCAAGGACGCAGCAAACAAGTTTGTCCCAGCCCAAAAGGAAAACAGTGAAATGAAGATGAGAAACCCATGGTTTAATCAGAGATGTAGGCTAGCTAAGCAGCAAAGTAAAAGGGCATGGAGAAACTATAGGAATAACAGGACACTGGAGAGCAGAGAAAGATACCAGAATGCCAGGAATGAATATGTCAGGATGAGAAGAGAGGCAGAAAGACAATACGAAAATGACATCGCAAGCAAGGCAAAGACTCAGCCTAAATTGCTGCATAGCCACATCAGGAGAAAAACAACAGTAAAGGAACAGGCTATGAAATTAATCACCCGGTGATTAATTTCAGAAGGATTCACTACAAACGACAAGGATGTGTGTGAGGAACTGAATAAGAAATTCCAGGAGGTCTTCACCTTAGAGCAAGGAGAAATCCCAGAGATAAGAGAGGGAATAGCTAACCAGGAACCACTGGAAGAGTTTGAGATTACCAGCGGGGAAGTAAGGAAGTGTTTACTAGAGTTAGATGTGACAAAGGCTATAGGCCCAGATGGAATCTCCCCTTGGATACTAAAGGAAGGAGCAGAAGAACTGTGCCTACCACTCTCCATAGTGTATAACAAATCACTGGCAACAGGGGAACTGCCAGAAATTTGGAAAGCAGCTAACGTAGTCCCGATATACAAGAAAGGGGATAGACAGGAGGCACTGAATTACAGGCCAGTGTCCCTAACCTGCATACCATGCAAGCTGATGGAGAAGATTGTGCGAAGAAAGCTAGTGGAGCACCTGGAGCGAAAAAACTTTGTAACACAGCATCAACATGGGTTCAGGGATGGCAGGTCCTGCCTCACAGGGTTACTTGAATTCTACGACCAGGCAACAAAAATAAGGCAAGAAAGAGAAGGGTGGGCAGACTGCATATTTTTGGATTGTCAGAAAGCCTTTGATACAGTGCCACACAAGAGGCTAGTAAAAAGCTGGAGATGCAGGCTGGAGTGAAAGGGAAGGTACTCCATTGGATAAAGGAGTACCTAAGCAACAGGAGACAACGAGTCAGTGTGAGGGGTGAGGTCTCAGATTGGCGAGACGTTACGAGTGGAGTCCCGCAGGGGTCAGTCCTTGGACCTATACTGTTTCTGATATATGTAAATGATCTCCCAGAGGGTATAGAATCGTTTCTCTCAATGTTTGCCGATGATGCAAAAATTATGAGGAGGATTGAAACTGAGGACGATAGTAGGAGGCTACAAGACGACCTAGACAGACTGAGTGAATGGTCCAACAAATGGCTGTTGAAGTTCAACCCGAGTAAATGCAAAGTAATGAAACTAGGCAGTGGAAACAGGAGGCCAGACACAGGATACAGAATAGGAGATGAAGTACTTAATGAAACGGACAGAGAGAAAGATCTAGGAGTTGATATCACACCAAACCTGTCTCCTGAAGCCCACATAAAAAGAATAACGTCTGCGGCATATGCGAGGCTGGCTAACATCAGAACAGCGTTCAGGAACCTGTGTAAGGAATCATTCAGAATCTTGTACACCACATATGTAAGACCAATCCTGGAGTATGCGGCCCCAGCATGGAGCCCGTACCTTGTCAAGCACAAGACGAAGCTGGAAAAAGTCCAAAGGTATGCCACTAGACTAGTCCCAGAACTAAGAGGCATGAGTTACGAGGAAAGGCTGCGGGAAATGCACCTTACGACACTGGAAGACAGAAGAGTAAGGGGAGACATGATTACAACCTACAAAATCCTCAGAGGAATCGACCGGGTAAACAAGGATAAACTATTCAACACTGGTGGGACGCGAACAAGGGGACACAGGTGGAAACTGAGTACCCACATGAGCCACAGAGACGTTAGAAGGAACTTTTTCAGTGTCAGAGTAGTTAACGGATGGAATGCATTAGGCAGTGATGTGGTGGAGGCTGACTCCATACACAGTTTCAAATGTAGATATGATAGAGCCCAGTAGGCTCAGGAATCTGTACACCAGTTGATTGACAGTTGAGAGGCGGGACCAAAGAGCCAAAGCTCAACCCCCGCAAGCACAAATAGGTGAGTACAACCAGATAACACTCTCTAAGGGTGGCTTTACACCGTCAACTGATTTAGAAATGGCAAAAGAATTTAATAGCTTCTTTTCATCGGTTGGTGCTAACCTTGCAAGTAAAATCCCACAGACTCAGACACATATCATCACATATCTCTCAGGCAGCTATCCAAACTCTCTTCTTCTTTCACCAGTCAGCCCGACAGATGTTGTGTCCATCATACACTCACTAAAAACAAAGCTGGGAACATCAGTGAAATCCCATCCATAGTATGCAAGAGAGCCCTTGCGCCACCTATAGCTCTGCTGTTCAACAAATCCCTTGAGTGTCATACCTTTCCTGATATTCTTAAAAAAGCAAGAGTAACGCCAGTTCATAAAGGAGGTAATCCGGCAGACATAAACAATTACAGACCAATATCAAACCTACCCATACTATCAAAAATATTTGAAAAAATTATCTACAAACAGCTCTACTCCTATCTCTTAAAATTCGACATTCTTAGCCCCTGTCAGTTTGGCTTCCGCTCCCAAAAGAGTACCAACGATGCAATTATTAGTCTTCTTGATATAATTTACTCAGCCCTTGACAAAAATGAGTTTCCGATTGGACTCTTCATTGGCCTGAGAAAGGCCTTTGACACTGTTAATCACAATTACCTCTTACGTAAACTCCATCATTATGGAATCCGAGGCCATGCACTGGACTATACCCAATCCTATCTTAGTGACAGACTCCAATGTGTAACCATCAATAATATAACCTCTCCCACTCTACCAATAACCGTTGGAGTGCCACAGGGCAGCATCTTGGGACCTCTCCTATTTCTTATATACATCAATGATCTGCCTAATGTCTCTAACATTCTGAAACCTATTTTGTTTGCTGATGATACTACCCTCATCTACTCTAACCACAACCCACATACACTAAATGATGTTGTTAATAATGAACTAAAAAAAAGTCCACATATGGATGTCAACCAACAAACTAACACTTAACATAGAAAAGACCTACTACATTTTATTGGAAGCAAATCAACAAATGCAATTCAGCTTCAGATAGACAATGTAAACATTAGCAATAAAAATGATGATAAGTTTCTCGGCCTATTCCTAGACAAGAGACTCAACTTCAGTACCCACATACAACACATAACTAAGAAAGTCTCCAAAATCAGATATTATGTACCTAACTCTGCTCTCATCTCTCTATATTATGCACTAGTCTATCCCTATCTTAATTATGGTATCTGTGCATGGGGTTCAACCACTGCAAACCACCTCAAGTCCATCATCACCCAGCAAAAATCTGCTATCAGAATAATAACAAATTCTGCTTTCAGACAACACTCAGCCCCCTTGTTTAACTCCCTTAAAATGCTAAACATAATCTCACTCCACAAATTTTCTTGTCAATTACATTTACAAAACCCTGTTCTTAAACGCAAATCCTGCTCTGAAACTCTCCCTGGACAGATGTAATAGGACCCATTATCACCACACCAGAAATAAATATCTCTTTGATATCCCCAGAGTCAAACTTAATCTGTGTAAACACTCATGCAAATAAAGGGACCCAGTCTATGGAACTCACTCCCCAATGAATTGAAAAGCTGTCCAACTTTTGCGTCATTCAAAAACAAAACTAAAAAGTACCTAATCTCATTTGCATAGTTTTTTTACCTTGTTGCTTTAAAATTGCACTGTATCTATTGCTACCCAATCTCCCTATCTTTATGTACCCAATCCGAACATCTTTACCATTGTGATCATTGCTGTCTTCTTATATGTGCTATCAATCTGCTGTACGGTGTCTGTTAATCTTGTTTAAATTACCAATCAAGTTGTCAATGTAATCAACTAGAGCTTTAATATACCAATGTGCTTTAATATACTTACTATTCTCTCTCATCTCATTTTTTTTCTTGCAATGTATCTGTTATCATTTTATTATTTCTGCTAGAATTTACCTACTTAAAATTATCTGTTAGATTAAGGACCTGCCCGAAACGCTGTGCGTACTAGTGGCTTTACAAGATTGCAAATACTATGCTATGTATTCTCTCTAACCCAATGTACCTTCTTGTATATAAATAAATAAATAAATAAATAAATAAATAAATAAATAAATAAATAAATAAATAAATAAATAACACCGCCAGACCATAGAAGAACGTGAGCCTGAGCTCTTTCTAGCTGAATCGCTGCCGGCCGAATACTCGGCTAGTCGTACAGCAGCCCTCCATCCAAGTTTACTCAGACCTACTTTCTAATCATTTGTAAACATAGTTCATACCTAGTTTAATAATTAATAATCAACAACAAGCTCCGTCTTTTAATGCTCTGCGAGAAACAATATTCATCTTACGTTTGGCAAGGGCGACGGGAATAAGGCATACTCCAAGTTTCAAGGATCCCTGATATAAATATTATTGTAATTAATATCCTTCTCACACGTGTCCGAAGCTAGACACAAATACAACAAAATTATTAAGGATGGTAACAGAGTCCATTTCATGTGGTCTCCATCTCATGTTGGCCTCCGAATGCATGATAGAGCTGATAAGTTAGCCAAAGAATCTGCCTTTAAAGTAGATGTTGAGTGTAACCTTGGATTGTCAATGAGCAATCTGAGAGCAGCAGTACACCGAGAACTTCAACAAGATCTTGTAGTTCTGAGGCAAAGTGAAATTCACACCATTAATTCCATCTGTCATCATACTATTATGCAAGAGGAGCCACACATCTATGGTTCACCCAATAAAATCAGCAGACTTCTAGATGTTACTACTGCTCGGCTTAGACTCGGTTACAAGTATCTCTGGGAATTCTCATTATCTGCCGATGTAGACCTGACCAAATGTAAACTGTGTCAGTTTTTTAGTTAGTTTAGTTCATTTATTATGCACCCCATACCCATCTTGTGGGCGGTAGTGGAAAGGGTTACAGAGGCACATAATGGGCTCAGGGACTGAACCCCACAATTCATTTAGCTAAGCAAGTTACAATCTTGATGAGCTAGTTACAAAATTCAATATAAGTCGTCACATCAACAATGGGTTCGAGATCGACCTCAAGTACAGGTTCTAAATTAAGCAACTGACATGTGAAGACCTAGTGTCAAAATTTATATGTTTGTCCTGCACACCGCCCCCCATCCAGTGGGCAGCGGTGGATAGGTTACAATCACTCAGTTACTACCTACAGTTAGCAAACTGGGGATATTTGGCTAAAATTTCTGGTAGCAGATCATTTTGAATGAAATATTTACACATCGTTGGAACATTGGTTATAGAATTGTCATTTCACAGAATAGAAAAATGATAGCTTTATCATTTCACAAGAAAAAAATTAGAGAAAATATATTAATTCATGAAAACTTGGCTTATTAGGCAAATCGGGCCTTGCATAGTAGGCCGAGTACGACGTTCTGGCTACTAGGTACGACATATATATATATATATATATATATATATATATATATATATAGATATATATATATATATATAATATATATATATATAATATATATATATATATATATGCAACAAGCCTGAATGGTAAAACTTATACTAAAACTTAGATTAAAGTATAAATTGTGTTGTGAAAAAATCTGAAAAAATGAAAAATAAAGGAGGGGGAAACATGGCAGAAAAAAAAGCAAAAATACAATGTGGTCAACAAACAGCATTGTTAAAATTGCAGACATGGGTTAACATTTAGGGGGGGGGAGATAGGTTACATGAGTTAATTAGGTGTACTTAGTTTTTATCTTAACTGGTTGAGAGAGGTACAGTCTTTAACATAATTGGGAAGGTCATTCCACATTCGAGATCCCTTGATTTGTAAAGCATTTCTAGTTTGACTAAGTCGTACTCTTGGAATATCAAATAGGTGTTTCTGGTGTGGTGCTCACGGGATCTGTTACAACCTTCTAGGAAGCTTTTAAGGTCAGGATTGACATTTCAATTCAGCGTCTTATATATATAGAATACACATGAGAGGAGTGCAGTGACTTAATATCTAACATATTCAGAGATTTGAGTAGGGGTACCGAGTGATGTCTGAGGCCAGAGTTAGAGATTGTCCTAATAGCAGCTTTGCGTTGGGTAATAGAGGACGTAAATGATTTTGGGTAGTAGAAACCCAAGCACAAATACCATAGTTGAGATAAGGATAGATGAGAGAGTAATAGAGTGTCACCAGGGCAGGGCGAGGTACATAATATCTGATCTTAGAAAGAATGCCAACAGTTTTTGAAACTTTTTTTTATATATTTATAATATGTCCCTGGAAATTCAGTTTGTGGTCAATGAGAACGCCAAGGAATTTGCCATCTACTTTGTTACAAATTTAGGTATTGTTAATCCTGAGATTTATTTGATTTGAGGATTTATTGCCAAACAAATATAGAAAATTTTGTCAATATGGAGGGTGAGCTTGTTGGCAATGCGCCAGTGATGGACTTTATTTAGCTCAGTATTCACTGTGACATTAAGAGCAAGGGGGTCAGGCCTGGAGTGAATGAAGGTTGTGTCGTCAGCAAATAGAATTGGTTTGAGATGTGGGAGGCATTTGGGAGGTCATTAATGTAGATGAGAAAGAGGAGAGGGCCATACTTATATGGCCTTAGATACTTAATATGAGAAAGGAACGTAATATTCTAAGCGTTGTTGATCGTGTTACTGAAATTAACTGTCAAATTGGTATAAAAATGCTTAGGCTAACTCATCCTAATCCTTGCACAGAAGACCTCCAGAATTTCTTTATTGAAATTCAGCATTGTTCCAAATGGATAACTAAAACTGGAACTCAACTCAGAATGAATCAGGTTCACAATTTTACCAAGAGAAACAACAACGGCACTTTCCTGCACCGTGGGAGATTACACCCTTTCCAATTTTAATCCCTCCATTTCCACCTAAGAAGCAAATTAGAGATCAGCCCAAGCTTTGTCTTGAGGCAAAGCTCAACGCCTTAAGCCATATTGATGCTCTGTCCACAGAGCATACGTGAATTTAGAGACAATTCTATAACCAATGTTCCAGCGATGTGTAAATATTTCATTCAAAATGATCTGCTACCAGAAATTTTAGCCAACTAACTCCTTGCACTGAAATGTGTACAAGTCTCCAAACTTGATACATTAATTGTAAGTGACTCTTTATCATCCTTAAATGCTCTTAACTCTTTAAGACATAATTGTAACATGCTCGTGTCCGAAGCTAGACACAAATACAACAAAATTATTAAGGATGGTAACAGAGTCCATTTCATGTGGTCTCCATCTCATGTTGGCCTCCGTATGCATGATAGAGCTGATAAGTTAGCCAAAGAATCTGCCTTTAAAGTATATGTTGAGTGTAACCTTGGATTGTCAATGAGCAATCTGAGAGCAGCAGTACACCGAGAACTTCAACAAGATCTTGTAGATCTGAGGCAAAGTGAAATCGACACCTGTAATTCCATCTATCATCATACTATCATGCAAGAGGAGCCACACATCTATGGTTCATCCAATAAAATCAGCAGACTTCTAGATGTTACTACTGCCCGGTTACAAGTATATCTCTGGGAATTCTCATTATCTGCCGATGTAGACCTGACCAAATGTAAACTGTGTCAACAAAATTATTCGCACACCCTCCGTCACTATGTGATGGAGTGCGAAAACATACGTGAATTCAGAGACACTTCTATAACCAATGTACCAACGATGTGTCAATATTTCATTCAAAATGATCTGCTACCAGAAATTTTAGCCAAATATCCCCAGTTTGCTAACTGTAAGTAGTAACTAAGAGTGATTGCAACCTATCAACCGCTGCCGACTGGACGGGGGCGGCGTGCAGGACAAACATATCAATTCTGTGGTTGGAAGAAAACGCTCACGGAGTGGGGGACTTATTTTAATTTTAAAATAATAATAATTAATTATTTAATAAATAAATAATTAATTAATAATACAATCATAAAAGATTAAATTAGATAATCCTTAACTGAAGAAGCATAATAGCTCAATATAACAAATAGGTAAATAGAGCTGAATTAATTATGGTGACTAATGAAGATTAGTGAATAAATAATTAATTAATAATACAATCATAAAAGATTAAATTAGATAATCCTTAACTGAAGAAGCATAATAGCTCAATATAACAAATAGGTAAATAGAGCTGAATTAATTATGGTGACTAATGAAGATTAGTGAAAGCCATAAATTAATATACAGAAGTAGAATTAATGTAATCAAATACATTGAAGAGACATCTCTAATTTAAAGTTGCCTGAGCATTTACGGTAATTGTAAAGCTTGGTATTCTTGGCTTGTCACTTTGGGGGTTCCGACGGAGCACCCCCAATCCCGTGAGGGCCAGCTGCGCGGAACCCCCACCCCCGAAGGGCGAGCGGAAGCTGGCTGCTAAATAGTAGCATGACTACTTGCTACGTGGCCGTAAGCGTGCCCAGATGCCCGGAGAGGCCATTAAACACTCATGGTATCCTGACTGAAAAAGGTACCAATCCGAGTCCTCTAGGCAGATGCTGCGAGCAGACACAGCTCGCTTGGAGGCTTATGGAGCGGCAACTAGACGGTCCCTGGGCAGTAAGGCGGGGTGGCCCGCCGTCTATGCCCTGGAAAGGCGTAGACGGCCTACTGCCGAAATTGGACTCCAGCAGGGAGCGCTTCCACCCTGGCGAATGACTGTCGATCCGGTGTATATCTTCGTCGTAGTATCCCGCCCTCACAGGGACCAGTCCTGGACGGCTGGCCCCAGGGCGGGTGCGGGAATGTGAACGCTATCCACTCCGAGGCCGATTCCCCAGGGTCGACCCCGTGTTGGTCGCTGTCGCTGTGGTGAGCCCCTCGGGTGTGGAGTGGTGTCTGCTTAGAAGCGAGTCGGTTACCTCCCAGTATACCTCGCATGGTGGGCATGAGAGCTGTGGTCCACCTTTCGTGGCCCCACTGCGCCTTCCTCGATCATCACAGGTTTTCGTCGTCCTCATTCTATTGTGGGTCTCCTCACTACTGTGGCCGTAAGCGTGCCCGTATGCCCGGAGAGGCCATTAAAAAACAGTCGGTCTTCCTTGACCCAGACTGAAAAAGGTACCTTTCCGGGTCTACTTGGCAGATGCTGCGAGGAGACGCAGCTCGCTTGGTGGGCCGGCGGAGTACCATCTTGACGAGCCGTGGAGCGGGGAGGCGGGAATGGCCCCCCACTGTGGACTGGGAGGAGTACATACTGCCGGGTTTGTACTCCATGCAGGCAGCGCTTGTCACCGTGGGGAATGACTGGTTGTTTCCGTGTTTATCTTCGTCGTAGTAGCCCACCTTCGCAGAGACCAGTCCTGGATGGCTGGCCCCAGGGCGGGTGTGGGAATGTGGACGCTGTCCACTCCGAGGCCGACTTGCCAGGGTCGACCCTGAGTCGGTCGTTGTCGCTGTGGTGAGCCCCTCGGGTGTGGAGTGGAGGTGTCCGCTTAGAAGGGAGTCGGATGCCTCCTAGTATACCTCGCACAGTGGGCATGAGGGCCGTGGTCCGCCGTTCATAGCTCCACTGCGCCTTCCACGATCATCACAGGTTTTCGTCGTCCTCGTTCTGTTGTGGGTCTGAAAGTAATAAAGCAGTAAGGGTGGGCAAGGGCTGGTGTGCAGAGTTAACGTGAAGAGCAAAGGCACAGGTGCGTGGAACCGCATCAAAGTACTGTATACTGCTGGCGACTTAGGCTGCGAGAGTGGGATACTGGCTGCGACACCTGTTCGGAAGGCAGGAATAGGTAGGATTGAATAAGTCCCAGGCATAGCTGAGCGGGCTGCGTCGAGAGTTGGTAGGCACCGGCACGGCCAGTGCCAATAATAATTATATATAAGATCATTTATATAAGTATGTTACATAAATTAAATTTAATAAGATGATGGTGATGATGATGGTGATGTTGAAGCACAGTTCAGCCAGTGGACTGCAGGTGGCTCCGAAGACTGCCAGAGTGCAGTGAAGTCCATATCGCTATGCCGCGGGGAGATACTAAGGCACGCCAACAATCCAAGGTAAGAGGGTGTTAAGTGGAATCGAACTGCGGAACCACTTACGCTCAATAAGACGTATGAGAACTGTAACAAATTTATTATTAAAAGGAGAGAAAATGCGTTAGGGGTGTGCTCAGCTTGGGACACCACCAGCTGGGCCATCAGCTGCTGGATCGTTGGCTGGGACCACCTCAGCCGTAACAACAGCAGCCGCGCTTGGCCCCCAGGGGCCTGCTCAGGTGGAACACCAGCGGCTTGGCCATCGACTGCTGGATCCTCGGCTGGTACCTTATCGGCCGGAACAGCAGCAGCTGTGCCTGGCCCCCATGGGCATGCGCAGCTTGGGGCACCACCAGCTGGGCCATCGGCTGTGACCACCTCAGCTGGAACAACAGCAGCTGCGCTTGGCCCCCTGGCGTGCCCAGCTGGAACACCCCAGCTGTGCCATCAGCTGCCGGCTCATCGGCTGGTACCGCATCAGCCGGGACAACAGCAGCTGTACATGGCCCCCAGGGGCAAGCTCAGCTGTAACACCACCAGCTGTGCCATCAGCTACTGGAACATCGGCTGGGACCACACCAGCCGGGACAACAGCAGCTGTGCTTGGCCCCCCAGGGCATGCCCAGCTGGAACACCACCAGCTGGGCCAGCAGCCACTGAAACATCGGTGGTACCCCACCAGCAGGGACAACGGCAGCTGTGCCTGGCCCCCAGTGTAAGCGGGAAGTACTAAGGGACGCCAACAGGCCAAGGCAAGAGGGGGGTAAGTGGCATGGAACTGCAGAACCACTTATGCTCGAAGACGAATGAGAACTGTAACAAAATATTAGCAAGAATGGTTAGAAAATGCTTACTTCCCTTCTTCCCTCGTGAAGATCCTCGTTTGGGACACGCCATCTGCAGCCTCGGCAACTGGACCTTGCAGCTGCGCGAAAATCTTCAGCCAGGACATCCTGAACTGGTCCTGGCCCCCCAGGGCATGCTCAGGTGAAACACCCTCAGCTGTGCCATCAGCTGCTGGATCATCGGCTGGGACCTCAGCAGCTGGCAAGGGCACGCTCCTCTGGAAGACTGCCAGCGGAGCCTGCGGCTGCTGGACCATCAGCTGGGACCACATCAGCTGGAACTACAGCAGCCGGGCTTGGCCCCCAGGGGCATGCTCAGCTGGAACACCGCCAGCTGTGTCGTCAGCTGCTGGATCATCGGCTGGGACCACCTCCGCCGGAACAACAGCAGCTGTGCTTGCCGCCTGGGACATGCTCCGCTCGGAACGCCACCAGCTGTGGCATCAGTAGCTGGATCATCGGCTGGTACCACATCAGCCGGAACAACAGCAGCTGTGCTTGGTCCCGGGTCGTGCACAGCTGGGACACCACCAGGTGTGCCATTGGCATGCTGGATCATCGGCTGGNATAATAAATATAATATATGTTTATTCAGGAAAGGTACATACATAGAGAGATTTTACATAAGTGGATCGATTATAGATAGAGCTAGTACATACAATGCCTAAAGCCACTATTACGCAATGCGTTTCGGGCAAGAAAACATTAATATCTAAAACTTAATACTAAAACAAAGAATAAAATGTTTTGAGAACAGATACAAATAAAGGTACAAAAAAAGGGGGGAACATGACTGAAAAGCAGCACAAATACAATATGTAGACAAACAGCGTTGAAAAAAAAAAAAAAATAAGACATGGGTTGACAATAGAGGGGTAAGGTAGGTTACAGGGAGTTTATCAGGTAGTGTTTAGTTTTAATCTTAAACTGGTTGAGAGAGGTACAGTCTTTAACATGGTTGGGAAGGTCATTCCACATTCTGGGTCCCTTGATTTGTAGAGCATTTCTAGTTTGGTTAAGTCGTACTCTTGGAATATCAAACTGTATTTATTTCTGGTGTGGTGCTCATGGGTTCTGTTACAGCTTTCAATGAAGCTTTTGAGGTCAGGATTGGCATTACAGTTCAACGTTTTATATATGTATAATACACATGAGAGAATGTGCAGTGACTTAATATCTAACATATTGAGAGATTTGAGTAGGGGTACCGAGTGATGTCTGGGGCCAGAGTTGGATATTGTCCTAATAGCAGCTTTGTGTTGAGTAATTAGAGGACGTAAATGATTTTGGGTAGTAGAACCCCAAGCACAAATACCATAGTTGAGATATGGATAGATGAGGGAGTAATAGAGAGTCACCAGGGCAGGGCGGGGTACATAATATCTGATCTTAGAAAGAATGCCAACAGTTTTTGAAACTTTTTTTGATATATTTAGAATGTGTCCCTGGAAATTAAGCTTGTGATCAATGAGAACGCCAAGGAATTTGCCATCTAATTTGTTACAAATTTGGGTATTGTTAATCTCGAGATTTATTTGGTTAGAGGATTTATTGCCAAACAGAATATAGAAAGTTTTGTCAATGTTAAGGGTGAGTTTGTTGGCAGTTAGCCAAAGATGGACTTTATTAAGCTCGGTATTTACTGTGGCATTTAGAGCAAGGGGGTCAGGACTGGAGTAAATGAAGGTTGTGTCATCAGCAAATAGAATTGGTCTAAGGTGTTGGGAGGCATTTGGAAGGTCATTAATGTAGATGAGAAAGAGGAGAGGGCCAAGTATACTGCCCTGAGGAACACCAATGTTGATGGGTAGGGTAGGAGAAATTGAATTGTTCACAGAAACATACTGGAGTCTGTCAGTAAGGTAAGATTTGAGGTATTGCAGGGAGAGTCCTCTGACTCCATAATGATGTAATTTAAGAAGAAGGTTTTGGTGGTTCACAGTGTCAAAAGCCTTACGCAGGTCCACAAATAACCCAACAGGGAACTCATTTTTATCAAGAGCTGCATGAATTAAGTTAATCATACTAATAAGTGCATCGTTAGTGCTTTTTTTAGGTCTGAAGCCATATTGGCAAGAGCTAAGTATATTGTGCTTGGCTAGATAAGAGTAAAGCTGCTTGTAGATTAGTTTTTCAAAAATTTTTGATAAGTTAGGCAGGATTGAAATAGGTCTGTAGTTGTTAACATCAGTGAGATCACCACATTTGTGGACAGGGGTTACTCTCGCTTTTTTTAGAATATCTGGGAAGGTTTGGAGTTCAAGTGACTTGTTGAAGAGCAATGTAATTGCAGGGGCTAAGGATCTGGAGGCTTTTTTGTAAATTAATGTCGGAATCTCCTCAAGGGCACTAGACTTGGTTTTAAGGGAAAGGATTATCTCATTGACATCAGTGGAATTAGTAGGCTTTAGGTACAGAGACTGTGGATAGTTACCTGAAAGGTAGTCCTTAACCTCAGTACTGGAAGAAGGAATATCATTTGCAAGGGATGACCCAATGGAAGAGAAGAACCTATTGAACTCAATAGCAGAATCAGATGCTGAAAGCTGACCATCGTTATTTGACAGGAGTGTTGGTTTGTTGTTTAAAATCTTCTTTGATCCCAAGATTTGTGAAATTGTGCTCCAAGTTTTTTTAATGTTGCTCTTTATTTGGGTAAATTTATCTTCGTAGTATTTAGTTTTGGCTCGTCTAATTATCTTAGATAGCAGTAAAGAGTAATTCTTTGAGAATTCTTTAGAGACGGTTCCTAGCCTATACTTCTTCTCAAGGTCATGTTTTTTATTAATGGATTTAAGTATTCCCTTTGTAAGCCAGGGATTGTTAAGCCTTTTGGTAGTGACTTGTTTTGTAAGCATAGGACAGTGGGTGTTATAAAGGCTTAGAGTTTTTTGAAGAAAAGATTGTACTGCTAGGTTGATGTCCCCTATGTTACCTAACTCTGACTCCCAGTTGACATTATCAGCAGCAGTTATAAAATTGCCTATAGCAGATTCATTGTGCAGCCTAAAACTTATCTCCCTTGACTCTAGAGGTGGTTTGTTAATGTTAGTTAAGAGAAATGTGGGGTAATGGTCTGTAGTACTGTCGGTGATTATACCTGAAGTAAGCGGAGAGGTTATGTTGGTCCAGATGTGATCTAGAGTCGTGGCAGTACTATCAGTGATTCTGGTAGGTCTAGTGATTAAGGGTATGAGGAAGCAGGAATTCATACAGTTGAGGAAGCTAACAGTAGTAGGGTGCTCAGGCTCGCAGAGGTCAATATTAAAGTCCCCTGCGATAATTAGATGGTTTTTGTTAAGTCTGTTATCGAGTATTAGATTTCTAAGGTTTGAATTGAATTCGGGCACATCAGTGTTAGGAATCCTATAGACTGCTCCCACAGACAGGATAGATTCGGTACCCTTTACTCTGAAACTGGCGAAGATATACTCCCCACAGCAGTCTCTAGTTCTAATTACTTTTAAGCATGTTAGTTCATGATGGTAGTAAAGAGCAGTACCACCACCTCTCTGAGTTTGACGACAGTTGTGAATTGCCAAGTAGTTAGGCATGTTAAAGAGTTGAGTAGTATCCTCTTTCAACCATGTTTCAGTAAGTACAATAAAAGTGAATTTGTTGTCAATAGTTTCAATTAAGGCACTAACATCATCGAAGTGTTTACCTAGGGATCTAACATTTAAGTTGATTACAGAGATATTGTGATTATGTGATAATACATTGTTTACATCATTTGCTGTAAAATATCTGCAGTTCAGATCATTAAAGTGATGATTGTCATAGATAGTGGATAAGAGGTTTAGTTCAGGGTCTAAACTTGCCTGCATAATAAGGATGGTTGCAGGAATACAAGGCAGGAATGGCAAATTACAAAAAATAATTAAGATATAAAAGGGGAAATATATATATAAAACAAGTCTATACAACACACAAACAAAATGAACAAAAAAAAAGAACAAAAAATGAGGTAGCTTACAGGTACTCTCAGGTACACTAGCTGTAAGTAAATAATTTCCATAAATGAGACACAGGCAAAGCCAGTGGTACAATGGAGTAAGAGAGGATGGCGAGGCTAGGCAACCTTAGTAATAATTGAAATGAGTGAAAAGTTGAGTAATAAACATAGGTTAATTTAAGCTAAGGATTATTTACTAAAAGTAGTAAGTTATGACCGTATACTTAAGAGGCATGAAGATATAATTAAGCACTCGGTTAATTGTGCCCAGAAAATGACTAGTAGAAGGTAAATTAAAAATTAATTAAAAAGTGAAACAAAAAGAAATTAGGATACCTAGCCCGCACTACGTGACAAGGGGATTAATTATGTTAATTATTAATTAATATTAATTCGTACCATTCCTTGTTTAGTCCTACTACGGGGACTAAGGGGGCATGAGTTCCAGAATTCCCAAAAAATGCATTAAATGAAAACTGGTTCGATTTCAATCAAACTTTTTTGACGAGTTGTACATGAAAAGAGTTTCATCTGGAGGTGATGTTCGGAGGAAAAGAGGCCATCTGGAGGTGATGTCCGTTCCAGCTGCCTACCAAACTCACCACCTGTTAATTACGAAGTGCACAAGGGGACCGGTACCAGACCGAAGGCTCCTGCCATCACCCCCACAAGAATCATATCAGCCCCTGATGTAGAGTGGCCACTTCCTGGTTCTGGGATAATGTCACCTATTGTGAGGGGACCACCCACAGCTGGACACCACAGTCAACTGGAAGTGGAGGATAAGGAACTGGATCAAAATGAGACAGATCGCAACGTCAGCCTCCCTATCACCTCGCCCTTGGGTCGCTCCACTGTTCAAGCAGCGGTTGCCCTTCGTGACCGGTTGCACAAATACCAGCAGCAGTCACAGTAGCAGACGGAGCGGCTGCAAGAGCAGCTCTAACATGAGAAAAAATCCACCAGCGACATTGCAGTGATGGTCACGTGTATGAGGGGACTTGTAAGCAAGGACTCCCAACCCTCCCCTTCCACCCCTGAACCTCCAAACATGTGTTCGCTTGCGAACACATGTTTGGAGGTTCATGTGGAAGCGAATCAGGGGAAACTTCTAGTAATCTTGAAACCTTGCGTAGTGGAGCCCTTCCACGCAGGTTAACTGCCAACGCTGTCTTAAAGTATGTTCAAAATGACTCTATAGATAAAAATGACAGACAAAATGTATTAGACGATTGGAGACAAATGTGTGACATTGGTCTGATGAGGCCTACCACAGGGCACGTCCCACAGTGATAAAATACGGAAAATATATAGTGTACTATGGAAATGT
>WNGS01107426.1:4613-7113 GCA_020271785.1 Procambarus virginalis | reverse complement strand
CACCCCCAGGAAGCAGCCCGTGACAGCTGACTAACAACCAGGTACCTATTTTACTGCTAGGTAACAGGGGCATAGGGTGAAAGAAACTCTGCCCGTTGTTTCTCACCGGCGCCTGGGATCGAACCCAGGACCACAGGATCACAAGTCCAGCGTGCTGTCCGCTCGGCCGACCGGCTCCGATCCAGGTGACCAGATCAGAGTGTTTTCTGATGATCAAATGACCTGTGCTTTTCCACCTCGAGTGCTGCTCCGTATTCACTTTCCTAAGAGGCGAGAATGCCGGAATAAAGGAAGTATTGAGAACATGTTTGGCACGCGTGTAGACACGATAAAACACCTGAACTATTGGCACCGTCTGAAAGCTCTCAAAATGTATTCTCTAGACGAGAGACATACTTCATGATGTGAACACGGGAGATACTGGAAGGTCCCAAATTGGCACTGTAGAATAACAACATATTGGAGCGGGAGGTACGGCAGGAAATGCAGAAATAGAGGTGCTAAAGGTACAATGAGAAATCATTTTATAAACATCAGAGGTGCACATCTCTCGGCCTGGAGGGTAGAGCGACGGCCTCGCTTCATGCAGGTCGGCGTTCAATCCCCGACCCTCCACAAGTGGTTGGGCACCATTCCTTTCCTCACCCGTCCCATCCCAAATCCTTATCCTCATCCCATCCAAGTGCTATATTGTCGTAATGCCTTGGCGTTTTATCATGATAGTTCCCCTTCCCTTACATCTGTTCGCTATCCTCCCAGTAAGCATAATAAATATTACCGGAACAATAGTGGACAGTTGAGGAGAAACTCTGACATATTCTTTGCAAGAAGTGCCGGATCAACCGGGTTGTAGTGGTTATGTTGGCCTGCGGGCCGCGCACAGCAACAACCTGTTGGAGCAAATTATCACACCAGGCCGGACTTGGGGACTTAAACTCCCAGAATCCACTGCAGGTATATCCTCGTTGCCTAGTCAGGTGTGTGGAGCAGTATTATATCGTTGTCAAAATTATAACGAGATTTAAAACAAAATGAGCCATTTAGAGATAAATCTAAACTCAGGCTGCATGATACTATAAACCATCTAATTACAAATTGTAAAATATCTGAAATCCTTGCACTGTATCCATGTTTCACTTCTAGTTGATAAATGACATTGATGAGACTAATGTATAAGCTCAGACGTGTCGACTATGTATATACATGTATAAACTGTGTAGTGTGTAGACTAGTGTATGAGCTTAGTTATATAGGCTAATATATAAACTGCGTAGTGAGTAGACTAGTGTATGATTTGAGTTATATAGGCTAATATATAAGCTGCGTAGTGAGTAGACTAGTGTATGAGCTGAGTTATATAGACTAATATATAAACTGTGTAGTGAGTAGACTAGTGTATGAGCTGAGTTATATACACTAATATATAAACTGTGTAGTGTGCAGATTAATACCAATAAACAGCAGCTCTTCTGTTATCCTCTAATATCCAATATTTATAAATTAATTTAGGTATTAACAATTAATTTAGGTTTTGACAAATATGTTACCGACAATATATTACATATACATAGACGCCACTATGCAAAAAAAAATGTTTTAGAGCAAGCTGTCCTTATAATTACAAAGTGTGCAGGTCAGATCTAATTGTTACGTCAAAAATCTCCCCTTGAGGTATGATTAAAACCTTTTCTGTCCTGTGTGATCCTCTTTACGCTGCCGCTCACAGGATGAGTGTGAGGTGACCACACTCATTACTCGGCAGGCCACACTTGAAGGCGTATATATACCGCATATTACTCATGATAAGTGTGAGTAACTGTTGCTTTTGTTATTTTGGATAGATATTCCACCGTGGGGAGGCCTTAACCCCTTTGGTTGGTACACTTATCGTCACTTATGTAAGTCTTACTTACATGGTGCATGTAGTATTTAGTGTTGGTTTCAATAAGGTTATGTCCAGTGTGTTTTAAATTCTTTTTTGCGGTGTAAATCTAAGTGGAAATCATATTCAGTTTGTAACTCTGTGTTAGCAATGTTGGTCTATGGGACATAATTTCTCCACAGTGAGGACACTGACTCTCTTCATCTTCTGGAAGTCGAAAAGTCTATTTCTCATGCAGATAAGTTCACCTTGTTAAACCCAAGCCTGAGGAAGTGTAAGTGCGCTACTGCTACTTCTATTGTTCCCCTTTCATCAAACTGATTCAGCGTTGTCTAGTTACATCAACCTGCAGGTCTTGACGTCGGTGCTGCTGCTTCGACTTCCTATTTCGTGGACGAATTTACGCACGTACTCCCCCTCACCCTCCCAAACAATGCGAATCTGCTCGTTAATCTCACTCGGGTGCGTGTATACCCCGCACTTCGGCTCATTGAGCTGCGTAATGGACACTTTAGACAAATTCGGCATTCGCTAAAATTGTGATGTTATGTCTGTAGGATGCCGCAGCTTGCTATGTTTGTGTTCTGTTTTTAATTATTATTTTATTATTATTATTAT
>WNGS01107420.1:0-13010 GCA_020271785.1 Procambarus virginalis | reverse complement strand
GGTGGCTACTGTTACCTGTGGCAGGTGGATACGTTACTGTGGGCAGGTGGCTACGTTACCTGTGGTGCGGGCTATCATTATCTGTGGCAGCTGGCTACCGTTACCTGTGGCAGCGGCTACTGTTTCCTGTGGCAGGTGGAATATCGTTAACCTGTGGCATGTGACTACGTTACCTGTGGCGTGGCTACCGTTACCTGTGGGTGCGTGGCTACCGTTACTTGTGGCAGGTGGCTACCGTTACCTGTGGTGCGTGGCTACCTTTACTTGTAGCAGGTGGCTACCGTTACCTGTGGTAGGTGGCTACAGTTACCTGTAGCAGGTGACTACCGTTACCTGTGGTGCGTGGCTACCGTTACCTGTGGTGCGTGGCTACCGTTACTTGTGGCAGGTGGCTACCGTTACCTGTGGCAGGTGGCTACCGTTACCTGTGGTGCGTGGCTACCGTTACCTGTGGTGCGTGGCTACCGTTACCTGTGGCGCGTGGCTACCGTTACCTGTGGCATATCGCTACCGTTACCTGTGGCATGTGGTTACCGTTACCTGTGGCAGGGGCTACTGTCACTTGTGGCAGCCGGCAACCGTTACCTGTGGTGTGTGGCTACCGTTACATGTGGCAGGTGGCTACCATTACCTATGGCAGGTGGATACCATTACTTGTGGCAGGTGGCTACCGTTACCTGCGGTTCGTGACTACCGTTACCTGTGGTGCGTGGCTACCGTTACCTGTGGTGCGTGGCTACCGTTAACTGTGGAATGTGGCTACCGTTACCTGTGGAATGTGGCTACCGTTACATGTGGCAGGTGACTACCGTTACCTGTGGTATGTGGCTACGGTTACCTGTGACAGGTGACTACCGTTACCTGTGGCAGGTGGCTACCGTTACCTGTGGCAGGTGGCTACCGTTACCTGTGGCAGGTGGCTACCGTTACCTGTGGCAGGTGGCTACCGGTACCTGTGGCAGGTAGCTACCGTTACCTGTGGCAGGTGGCTACCGTTACCTGTGGCAGGTGGCTACCGTTACCTGTGGCAGGTGGCTACCGTTACCTGTGGCAGGTGGCTACCGTTACCTGTGGCAGGTGGCTACCGTTACCTGTGGCAGGTGGCTACCGTTACCTGTGACAGGTGGCTACCGTTACCTGTGGCAGGTGGCTACCGTTACCTGTGGCAGGTGGCTACCGTTAACTGTGGCAGGTGGCTACCGTTACCTGTGGAATGTGGCTACCGTTACCTGTGGAATGTGGCTACGGTTACCTGTGGCAGGTGACTACCGTTACCTGTGGCAGGTGGCTACCGTTACCTATGGCAGGTGGCTACTGTTACCTGTGGCAGGTGGATACCGTTACCTTTGGTGCGTGGCTACCGTTACCTGTGGTAGGTGGCTACCGTTACCTGTGGTAGGTGGCTACCGTTACCTGTGGTAGGTGGCTACCGTTACTTATGGCAGGTGGCTACTGTTACTTGTGGCAGGTGGCTACCGTTACCTGCGTCAGGTGACTACCCTTACCTGTGGCAGGTGGCTACCGTTACCTGTTTTGTGTGGCTACCGTTACCTGTGGCAGGTGGTTACCGTTACCTGTGGAGCGTGGCTACCGTTACCTGTGGAGCGTGGCTACCGTTACCTGTGGTGCGTGGCTACCGTTTCCTGTGGCAGGTGACTACCGTTACATGTGGTGCGTGGCTACCGTTACGTGAAGCAGGTGGCTACCGTTACCTGTGGTGCGTGGCTACCGTTACCTGTGGAAGGTAGGTACCGTTACCTGTGGCAGGTGGCTACCGTTATCTGTGGCAGGTGGCTACCGTTAACTGTGGCAGGTGGCTACCGTTACCTGTGGCAGGTAGCTACCGTTACCTGTGGCAGGTGGCTACCGTTACCTGTGGCCGGTGGCTACCGTTACCTGTGGCAGGTGGCTACCGTTACTTGTGGCAGGTGGCTACCGTTACCTGTAGCAGGTGGCTACCGTTACCTGTGGCAGGTGACTACCGTTACCTGTGGCAGGTGACTAACGTTACCTGTGGCAGGTGACTACCGTTGCCTGTGGCAGGTGACTACCGTTACCTGTGGCAGGTGACTACCGTTACCTGTGGCAGGTGACTACCGTTACCTTTGGCAGGTGACTACCATTACCTGTGGCAGGTGACTACCGTTACTTGTGGCAGGTGGCTACCGTTACCTGTGGTGCGGGGCTACCGTTACCTATGGTGCGGGGTTACCGTTACCTGTGGTGCGGGGCTACCGTTACCTGTGGCAGGTCGCTACCGTTACCTGTGGCAGGTCGCTACCGTTACCTGTTGCAGGTGGCTACCGTTACCCGTGGCAGGTGGCTACCGTTACCCGTGGCAGGTGGCTACCGTTGCCTGTGGTGCGTGGCTACCGTTACCTGTGGTGCGTGGCTACCGTTACCTGTGGTGTGTTACTACCGTTACCTGTGGCAGGTTGCTTCCGTTACCTCTGACAGGTGGATACCGTTACTTGTGGCAGGTAGCTTCCGTTACCTGTGGTGCGTCGCTACCGTTACCTGTGGCAGGTGGCTACCGTTACCTATGGCTCGTAGCTACCGTTACCTGTAGCAGGTGGCTACCGTTACCTGTGGCAGGTGGCTGCCGTTACCTGTGGTGCGTGGCTACCGTTACGTGTAGCCGGTGGCTACCGTTACCTGTGGAAGGTAGGTACCGTTACCTGTGGCAGATGACTACCGTTACCTGTGGTGCATGGCTACCGTTACTTGTGGTGCGTGGCTGTCGTTGCCTGTGCTGCATGGCTATCGTTACCTGTGGTGCGGGGCTACTGTTACCTGACGTCGAGTCTGGGTCGAGGGAGGGGAAAGACGTACCGTGCGCGCTCCGTTAAAATCGTGACATTAACCGGGATGTCTTATGACTACAGCCATGGATTACTGATTACAGACATCACAAAGTGCATAGTGACCTGCTAGAAAATTTAAAACAGTCATTAACAATGGAACTTTGTGTTAAATATAGAATAAACGGGAGACCACGTGGGAGCCAGTGCATGAGGCTTTGTGTGTGTACATGTGTGCAGGCGGTATGAGGAAAAGATATTGAACAGTGATTCGTGGAACAGTGAAGTGGAACGGGTATCACAACACACATATAAGTTGGAAGTGTAGGAAAATCGTGCATAGAATATTATAAATATAGAATACTAGAAATATAGAATAGTGGCAAGAGGCGGCATCAGCTAGGCTGTGTTTACACATGCCACGAGGCCTACCCCAGGGCAGTCCCACAGTGATAAAATACGGAAAATATATAGTGTAATATGGAAATGTGAATCTAGGAATTAGTAATAAAGTGAGTGAGTACCATTGCAAGCCGGAAATTAGGCAGAAAATTCCTTGTAAGAATACAAGCAAAGAATAAAACAGTGTTATAAATCGAGTAGCTGGAAACTCGTGACATCAACCTGGGACGACAAGAGGTCACCTGTACCGCACCGGGGACCAGCTTCGCCACCCTACGCTAAGTACCTGCCATAAAGTTTGAACAAAATAACATACATAATATTACAAATGTACGGTATACATATAATATTAAAAATATTAAATATATAAATATATACATATAATTTTATAAAGAGTTCAAAGGACTGACATCAACAAGTAATCCATACAGTGAAGCACAAATACAATACAATACATCAGACAATGGAGAGGTGTGGCGAGTGTTCGGGAATACTGGGAAAACGTAATGTAGGCGTCAAGTGTTGTGTCTGTAACATAAGATTTCACCTGGGCTGTGCAGAATTATCTCCAGGAGAATAACATCCACTACGGGCTCACCATAGCCCGTGCTACTTGGAACTTCTTGTTCCAGGTAGCGAAGCTTTAACAACAACAATCTCCAGGATGCACAAAAAGGCAAGGAATTTACTGGGTTTGCAAACATGACAGATTAATGTTGGAGAACATAACTAAACTGATGAAAAATATTCCCGAGTCACAGAGATTATCATTCACAGAAAAGCTACCAGTGATATATGCGGACTGGGAAAAGACAACATTGGATAACGACCAAAACTCAGGAACAGATAGTTTAGAGAACCGCAGCAGTAGTGTGGAGGAAGAGGGTATTGTAGTACATAATAGCAGCAATAGTGCAGAGCCAGGTAATATAAACGATGAGAGCAACAGTGAGACAGAGTGCATAAATAAAGGAATTGGGACGAAAGACGGAGATGGCTCCAATAAAGAGGTAGACAAGACAGACACAGGTATAAATACCTTGAAAAACTCAAAACCAGAACATATTTGCAAATTCTACGCTAAAGGAATATGCAAATATGGAAAATTAGGAGCAAAATGCAATTTTCTGCATCCTCGAAAATGCAGGAACATGTTGGCGAGGGGTACATGCCGTTTTGGAACAGTGTTATCTTCTTGAGGTTATCTTGAGATGATTTCGGGGCTTTAGTGTCCCCGCGGCCCGGTCCTCGACCAGGCCTCCATCCCCAGGAAGCAGCCCGTGACAGCTGACTAACACCCAGGTACCTATTTTATTGCTAGGTAACAGGGGCATAGGGTGAAAGAAACTCTGCCCATTGTTTCTCGCCGGCGCCTGGGATCGAACCCAGGATCACAAGTCCAGCGTGCTGTCCGCTCGGCCGACCGGCTCCCTAGGTGTAGATACTTTCACCCTAAATTACGTAAATTTTCAATTAGGGACAAAAAAAATGCTACAATCATCAGTGTCCGGAATTCCACGTGAGAGGTACACAGCGTTATAGACGGGAAGATCAATATGACACTACTGGAAATTTTTTAGAGGAAGGCAGAAACAGAGTAGTAAATATAAGAGAGAGGAACAGTCAGATGGAACCACTACAGGATTACAGAGGGGAATGGAGATACCCACAAGACTGGAATACAAATTATCAACAAGCACACAGTACTACACCACACAACACCCGTCCTACTACTAAAACTGGACGAATCACTTCCAAAACAACACACCCTGGACCTGGGTAGAGTGGGGGGAGAACTACCAAAGCCCACCAAAAGTGACACGCAATGTGGGAAATCATTCATATTTGCAAACATACAAGGCTTGAAACCAAAATCAACAAAATAAAGTGAAGTTCATAAATGGCCTTCTAATAGAATCGAACTCAATATTTGGTGCATTTACAGAAACCCACACAAAAGACCACATGGATAGTGAAATCTGGATTCCTAATTATAATCTATATAGATGTGACAGAGTAATTAGGTCAAGTGGAGGGGTAGGTCTGTATAGTAAAGAGGAGCTGGCATGCACAGAGCTCCTGAACTCGTCCAATGAGGTGGTAAAGGTACATGGAATCAAGGTAGAAAATATGAATCTACTTATTATTTTAATATACAAACCGCCAGATGCAACAGTTGAGGAATTCACTGAACAGATCCACAAAATAGAGAATATCCTTGATAATCTAGCAAACACAGTACCAGATATCATCTTCCTTGAAGACTTTAATCTACCCAGTTTAAAATGGAGAATAGTAAACAATAACATCATAGCAGGCAGCCAACCTGGAAATAACCAACCACAGGTCAGAGAACTACTGAGATTCTGTGACAAATTCTCGCTCAGTCAGCAGATTACAGAACCAACTAGGAACAAACACGCTGGACCTGATATTCACGAACAATGAGGAGCTAATCAGAGACATTACTGTCTCAGACACTACGTACTCGGACCACAAGCTCATTGAAGTGCAAACTAACATTAATAACGGTAGTAGGCCCAAGAGAAACAACAAGCGAGAAGGGCTATTCAATAAATTCAATTTTAATAATAAGAGGATAGACTGGGAGAAAATAAACAGGGAACTTACAAACATTCAATGGGAAAATGTTCTAAGAAATAAAAATCCTACACAAGGAATAGAAAAACTGACTTCTGAAGCATATGAAGTCTGTCTGAAACATGTTCCTTTGAGGAAAGCCAGAAAGAGGTCCAATGTAGAAAGAGAACGCAGACGACATTACAAAAGGAGGAAGAAATTAACGGAAATGCTTAAGCAGACACGACTCTCCATACAGAGAAGAAATAATTTAAAAGGGAGATGAAGAAATCGAACAGAGACTGAAGCATTCCTATCAGACTGAAGAAAGGCAACTAGAACAGAAAGCAATTCAAGAAATAAAGAAAAACCCAAAATATTTCTTCACATATGCTAAATCAAAAGCGAAAACCACTGCCAGTATTGGACCTATTCGTATTAGTGAAGGTTCATACACTGAGGATGACAAAGAAATTAGTGAAATCCTAAAAAAGCAGTATAAGGATTCCGATACTCAGCATGAAAGTGGAAGATTCGGACAATTTCTTTATGAATGATACTCAAACACCTGTAAATATAACTGATATCAACACGAGCGTGGCAGATTTTGAAAGAGAAATTGACAATATGCCCATGCACTCAGCCCGGGTCCAGACTCATGGAATTCAATATTTATAAAGAAATGCAAAGTGCCAGTAGCACAGGCACTCAGTATAGTGTGGAGGAAGAGCTTGGACACAGGGAGATACCAGATGCGCTTAAAGCAGCAGACATTGCCCCTCTACACAAGGGTGGTAGCAAAGCATTGGCAAAGAATTATAGACCAGTTGCACTAACGTCCCACATAATAAAAGTATTTGAGAGAGTGATCAGGAGTCAGGTCACTAGATTCATGGAAACCAATGACCTCCACAATCCAGGCCAACATGGATTTAGAGCAGGAAGATCATGCCTCTCACAGCTACTTGACCACTATGACAAAATCACTGAGGCATTAGAGGAAAAACATAATGCAGATGTCGTATACACAGATTTTGCAAAGGCATTCGACAAATGTGACCATGGAGTGATTGCACACAAAATGAGGTCAATGGGTATAACTGGTAAAGTAGGACGCTGGATACTCAATTTCCTGTCGAACAGAACACAAAGAGTAACAGTCAATCAAGTAAAATCGAGTCCGAGCGCAGTTAAAAGCTCTGTACCTCAAGGTACAGTCCTTGCACCACTGCTGTTCCTTATTCTCATATCAGATATAGACAAAAACACAAGTCACAGCTTCGTGTCATCCTTTGCAGATGATACAAAAATCAGCATGAAAATTACCTCTGCTGAAGACATTGATAAACTACAAACAGATATTAACAAAGTTTTCGATTGGGCAGCAGAAAATAACATGATGTTTAACGGTGATAAATTCCAGGTACTCAGATACGGCAAAAATGAGGATCTTAAACATAATACAGGGTACAAAACACAATCGAATCTGCCCATAGTAGGAAAACAGCATGTCAAGGATTTGGGAATAATGATGTCCGACGACCTAACGTTTAGGGAGCATAACCAAGCAAGTATTGCGTCAGCCAGAAAAATGATAGGATGGATTACGAGAACCTTCAAGTCCAGAGATCCCATCACAATGGTTGTACTCTTCAAATCACTTGTGTTGTCCCGTCTTGAGTACTGCTCAGTACTCACTTCCCCCTTCAGAGCAGGAGAGATTGCTGAAATTGAGGGAATACAGAGAACATATACGGCACGCATAGACGAGATAAAGCACCTAAATTATTGGGATCGTCTCAAAGCTCTCCAAATGTACTCACTAGAAAGGAGACGAGAGAGATACCAAATAATATACACATGGAAAATACTGGAGGGACAGGTCCCAAATCTGCACAGTAAAATAACAACGTACTGGAGTGAACGACATGGAAGAAAATGCAGAATAGAACCAGTGAAGAGCAGAGGTGCCATGGGCACAATCAGAGAACACTGTATGAACATCAGAGGTCCAGTTGTTCAACACCCTCCCAGCGAGCATCAGAAATATTACAGGAACAACCTTGGACATCTTCAAGAGGAAACTAGATTGTTTCCTTCAAGGAGTGCCGGACAACCGGGCTGTGGTGGGTATGTGGGCCTGCGGGCTGCCTCCAAGTAACAGCCTGGTGGACCAAACTCTCACAAGTCAAAACTGGCCTCGGGCCGGGCTATGGGGAGTAGAAGAACTCCAGAACCCCATCAACCAGGTATCAACCTGGTGGTGTGAGGGCTACCGTTACCTGTTCTGCGTGGCTACCGTTACCTGTACTGCGTGGCTACCGTTACCTGTGCTACGTGGCTACCGTTACCTGTGCTGCGGGGCTACCATTACCTGTGCTGCGTGGCTACCGTTACCTGTGCTGCGTGGCTACCGTTACCTGTGCTGCGGGGCTACCGTTACCTGTGCTGCCTGGCTACCGTAACCTGTGGCTGGTGGCTACCGTTACCGGTGCTGCGGGGCTACCTTGAGGTGCTTCCGGGCTTAGCGTCCCCGTGGCCCGTCGTCGACCAGGCCTCTGGTTGTTGGACTGATGAACCAGGCTTTTTGACGCGGCTGCTCGCAGCCTGATGTATGAGGTCACAGCCTGGTTGATCAGTTTCCTTTGTTACAGGTAACGGCTACCGGTAACTGTGGTGCGTGGCTACCGTTACCTGTGCTGCGGGGCTACCGTTGCCTGTGGTGCGTGGCTGCCGTTGCTGTGGTGCGTGGCTACCGTTGCCTGTGGTGCGTGGCTACCGTTGCCTGTGGTGCGTGGCTAACGTTACCTGTGTGCGTGGCTACCCATTGCCTGGTGGTGCGTGGCTACCGTTGCCTGTGGTGCGTGGCTACCGTTACCTGTGGGTGGTGGCTACCGTTACCTGTGGGTGGTGGCTACCGCTTACCTGTGGTGCGGGGCTACCGTTACCTGTGGTTTGTGGCTACCGTTACCTGTGCTGCGGGGCTACCATTACCTGTGCTGCGTGGGCTACCGTTACCTGTGCTGCGGGGCTACCGTTACCTGTGGCAGATGGCTACCGTGCCTGTGGCAGGTGGCTTCTGTTACCTGCTGGCAGGTGGCTACCGTTACCTGTGGCAGAAGGCTACCGTTACCTGTGGCAAATGGCTACCATTACCTGTGGCAGGTGGCTAACCGTTACCTGTGGCAGGTGACTAGCGTTACCTGTGGCGGTGGCTACTGTTACATGTGGCAGGTGGCTACCGTTACCTGTGGTGCGTGGCTACGGTTACCATGTGGCAGGTGGCTAGCGTTTACCTATGGCAGGTGGCTACCGTTACATGTGGCAGGTGCTACCGTTACCTGTGGCAGGTGGCTAGCGTTACCATGTGACATATAGTGTCACGGTGGTGGATTTGGTTGGTGCTACCGCTGACGGACCACCCAACCCACAACTCGCAAATGCTCATATTTCACTAGGAGCTCACACTAGGCACTTCTGGCACTTGGAGAGTGGGCTCACGTCACAACGTTTAGGAGGATGCGGCTCCAACACGCAGCCTTGTTGTCACGTGCACACACTCACTCGAGCCACTGTGACTCCCCACCTCTCTCCTTATGGAATATGACCTCCTCAATCCCTTTGTCTTACTAGACTTCTGTCTTACCTGTCCACAGCAGGTGGTTCCTGTTTTCTTGCTCTCTCTCTCCTTCTTTACTATTTCCTGGGAATCCTCACTAGAACAAGTGCAAACTCCAGCAAATTTGAATACATTCACTGGACGACTAGTACATAACAACTACAACGCATACATATAATAATAATGATGAATCGTATACTCTGTACTATTATAATCAGGTTGCACTCCAACACCATCAGAACTCTATCATCAGCTTGCTAAGTGGTATTCTATTTCTTGGTATTACCTAATATTAACAACCTCCTCAAGTAGATTAAGTCTTAACAAGTATAATGTTACACTACCATCAAAGAGAAGTATACATATATATATAATATACCTATAAACACATATAAGGCAAATCAGCATTTGAAAGCGATAACACTCATATATATATATCAGTATATAATATTCCGTGCCCACAAACGAATCAATCGACCATTCTATCATGTCTTAGAATACATATATATTGTAGGCTACTCCTGCCTACGACTGTAGCTCTAAACTTCAATATACACTTCTTGGCACAATAAGTGGCAACGATCACTCACCTTCTCACCTGCGTCGTTCACAGCTAATAGACTAAACACAGGTACCTACTTATCCATTTATACCCATTTCCGTTCTGGATCCCTGTTTTTTAGGTATACCCTTATTCCCCCCTTTTGCCCCTCCATATTTTACTTCACTACCTGACACTTGAGGTTCCACAGGGCGTAAACACCAGGGCCTCCTGCTGCCAGCTTCCTCAAGGCTGCTACCATGAAGATTCATTGAACAATTATGGTGCCTCCCTACTCCTCCTTCTTTGGAGTCATCTCACAGACTCTACCTGGCTGCTGCACCATAAACGTTCCTCGAATAACTGTGGCACTTCACCACCTCAGCAGAAGCACGTGACACTCCACCTCACTGTGCTTCTTCATAGCTCGGGTCCTCTCCTCCCCTGCCTTGGCAGTCATCATCACCACTCCCCTCTGTGCTGGCTTCCAAGTCCTCAGAAACTTCTTCCCCAAAGACAAACCTGCAACCCATTTCACATCCAATAAATTGTTTCCCTTTTTAACACATAAACCAAATTAATCACATAATATCTTTGCCTCCACTCCCTATCTGCTCCTCTACATTTAATGAGTGGACTCCCCCATGGGCAAGTCCATGCGCCACCTCGCTCGGCGAGCCTCACTCACGCCGGGAGGGGTCTCCTCCCTCAGGAGCCCGGGCTGCCTTCATGTGCCGCCAGCCGCGGTCAGAGAAGGACGGTACTTGAATCGGCACACCCTCCCACACGGACGTTCGCTCCGCGATCCTCCATTGAATCATCTCCACTCTCTCATTCATAGGCTTTCTTGCCATATCCAAAACATTTCTACTTGAAACATAAAACATCGCCCTACTGTCGCTGGTGCATGACGACCCAATCTACAAGCAAACACTATGGAACTTGCGGTTAAATTCGGGCTACTCACAGCATTATCTTCGTGTCGAGGGCGAGCTTCCCCATCCTTATGAAAACGTTCGATGACTCTCATGGAGACGCTTTGTCACGAGTGCCAGCACAAAAACTGCTCTGGCTCGGACGCCAGGGCTTAATACTCAGTCTCCGCGGCCTGTCCAGGACTTGGGACCGCAACGTCTTCAGCTCGTTTCAACAGCTGGAACGTCTGCAACTTCGCTTCTCTTGGAGATACTATCACTAGGGGTTCCTCTCCTGGCGGGAGCTTGCGTCATAGCGTGGCGCTGCTTTTCCCCTGCGAAGTCTGGCCTCTAGTGAGGTCATCGCCCTCCACAAGCGTGCCTCACGCCCCCAGTAACTCGTCCACATCTAACAAGTCATTTATCTGTTTTCCCTGAGTTCCATTGGCCCCCAGCCACCTTCACAGGTTCTCAAACTTTAATATTAATATTATAAACAAACTATTACATCTGGTACTAGCATCAGATCCTCGGACCATGAGTCCATTAGGTCTGCAATGCTGAATAATCTCAGGGTGAGACTCGTTTCTTCCCAGGCTTGAGATCAGTCAACAACGAGCTACCTGATTAATAACCTGTAAGGGACATGTGCAGGACTCTAGCTTTATCTCTCCGTGGCAGGAGCTGAGGATCATAACCGATAGACTACTACTGTGGCAAGTGTGGTCTACCGGTAACTGTGGCAAGGTGGTACCGTTATGCAGGTGTGCTACCGTTACCTGTGGCAGGTGGCTACCGTTACTTGTAGCAGGTGGGCTAGACCGTATACACCTGTAGGCAGCGGTGGCTAGCTGCACGCTATTACCTGTGGACATGATAGGCTGACCTGTTTACCTGTGGTGCCTAGGCTGGCTACCGTTCCTGTGGGTGAGTCATAGCTAGTCTGGTTACATGTGTGCATGTGCTATAGGCTACCTTGACATCTGTGGACAGGTGTGCTACCTTGTTTACCCTGTGTGGCGAGTGGCTACCGTAACCTGGCAGGTGGGCGGTTACTACTATAGTGACAGGTGCAAGCTACCGTTCACCGGGTGGGGTTACCTGTGGGGCTGAACCGTGTACATTGGTGTGTCGCACGAACATGTGGCAGTGGCTAGCGTTACCTGGTGTATCATATAGCATACTGTTAACCGTGGTGGCAGGTGGTACGTAGCAAGTTACCTGTGACAGGTGATTGCATGGGATAAATCTCTCCATCTTGAACACTCCCATATGTAGAACACTGTCGAGAGCAAAGAACACATCGATAATATGAATCAATAATAATAATAATATAAATAATAATAATAATAATACACAGAGAGTAATTCCACACTAAGGTGCCTGCATCAATGTCCGCATTCTGATATGTCTGGGGCGTGTGCGTGGGACTACCAACCGCATAGGTTCGACATCCCTCATTACGGCATCTGCGGATTTTCATCGGTAATAGTAGTAACTAATAGACTCATAATATCATAAATAATAATAATACCAAATCAGTTATTTTGTTAAGTACATAACATGAAGAATGAGTTACAAACAGAATGTTGGAGTAAAAGATGGAGCTAGTATATGCTATGCCTAAAAGCCACTAATACGCACTAATTTCGGGTAAGCAACTCATCTTGCACACAACATTGTGGAGTGTCCAGTACTAAGACCGAATAAGAGAAGATAAGTGTCGACATTTTAAATACCACAGAAGTCCGATCACAGATTAACGCACCAAGTAATTAGAAGGACAAAAGGCAAATGCAAACGTTGTACAGTGACTCACAACACAGCAGTTGCAACATTGGGATCTGCGGGTTGGTACAAGAATTCAACCAACTACGAACCACTTAGTGTAATGAAGGGAGCCAGTAGGAACACAAGAGAGTACACTATACATCGCATCAGGCTTGGATTACCATGTGCATGAGGAAATAGGGTTACATGGTTCCGGAAGATGAGAGAGACAAATTACAAGCACTGTGGAGAAATGCCCTGACAGACCACGGACATTATCACACAGTCAGTTACAACCCAGATTCACCTATGATTCAACAGAGCCTAGAGTTGTTAACTCCGTGTACCATCGACTAAGCTACCATACGAGTCATATACCAGAC
>WNGS01107406.1:0-11852 GCA_020271785.1 Procambarus virginalis | reverse complement strand
TATAAGATCCTGATATACATTATTATTGCAATATTATAGCAGAAAGACATTGCTATATTTACATTTCTAGCCTAACTTTTCAATCTCATAGCAAACAAAACTACAACAAAGCACTATTATGTTCTGAAGCCTGAGCCAAAGAACTATTGTGCATTTTTCATTACAAGAGGTTGATAAGAGGCTACTTTACTTAAAAGTTACTTATAAATGTTTTTATAATTTAAGTATAAACCATTACTTTAATATTGCACCAATAACATAATATTTACTGCATACCACATTATTTACAGCAAATTCTTGCACAAGGGTAGGACATTTTAGGCTGGTGTTGTACAGCAACCTAGTTTAATTTATTGTGCTAACCTGGTGTAAGGGTAAGAATTTTTTACACTTGTCTAGAGTTGAACATATATTACAACCTAGCAAGTACATATTTTTTATGCAGTATTCATGACAACCCGAGTTGTGTTGTCAACCTGATATTCATACATATAATTATGGTATAATTTTAACTATAATCATTTCACCTTTGAGTGTTAACCTGTGTCTCTGTACCAACCAAGAGTGATAATGACGGGCTAGCTTGCGGAATACCAGCATTGATACAGGCTTACCACTCAAATTATAGCATGTATGATTATACAGTAGTATATTTTTAAATGATAAACAGCTCTAGTTCGGAAACTAGTTGCTTTACTAATTCAAGTGCCAATAGTTAAAAGTCCATACGACTAGCAAGTACTTCCAAGATGTCTACACTCCAAAATGTAAAATTAACCCTTAAGGCCTTAAAGGGACATCTCACAAGGCAGATTACAAATGTGAAGACATGAGTAATCAAACTCCAGTTAATTATGCAGCACTGGAAAACTATCTTAAGCTTACACGGAACAAATATGACCGTGTGTTGCAACAAATGAAAGAATATCAAATTTTACTTAATAATTCCAGTATTGATGAAGATACGATGAACAACATTCTCCAAGAACTCTGATTATGAAGATGCAATGTTTGTAAAATACAACAATATGACGATTTGATAAACGCCCATAAGGCCAATATAAATATTGCAGCTACACTACCCAGAATCAGACAGCACCAGAAGTCAAATTACCATCACTCAGTCTCCCACTTTTTCTGGAACAGAGGACGAGAGTTGGGACAATTTCTGGAGCAAATTTGTCGATTCTGTGGATTCTAATGTCAATGTACCAAAGACGACAAAGTTTACGTATTTACAGAGTGTCTTGAAGGATGAAGCCTTTCAGGTAGTCTGTAATCTGAATCACACAATGACGATTATGACAATGCCGTACAACTCTCATGGACAACTACGCAAAAGCCTGAAAGGACTATCAGAATTCTAACCCAGAAGCTGTTAGATATTAAACATCCAAATAATACAGCAGTCTCACTCCAAGCCTTTAGATTGGAGCTTGAGTCTTTGCTTAAGGCACTTAAAACCAAAGTGGACTTAGATGCATCAGACTGGATAATCCAAGTCCATATGACACGCAAATTACCCAGGGATGTCCTGGATAAGCTATTTGTGTTGTATGGAAAGTCATATCTGACCGTAACAGAGATTACAAAGGGGTTACAAACCATCATAGAACGAGAAAGAGTTATCCCAGATGAAAAAGCGACATCTAAACCTTCGTCTACTACTAATAGTAAACAACAGAGTACAAACAGTACTCCAAACAAATCTAAAACAACTTCTCCCTCCCCAAGATGGAGACAAGGCAGTGTGGGCACATACGCAGTTGGTACCTCCAAACCTACAGGTAACGCGTCACCCAAATCGGTGACTCCTCAAGATACTGTTAACGTCTGGAGACCATGTTTGTTCTGTGAACAATCACATTCCATGTACAATTGCAGACGTTACCCCGATCGTGCAACACGCATAAAACGACTCAAGGAGATACATAGATGTACCAAGTGTATAAGGGAACATCATCCCGACAGCTGCACATCAACAATACGCACCTGTTATTGGTGCCATAAGGGTCAACACCATACAGCACTTTGTGGGGATTCAAGTACAAAGTCTGCCAAACCACAGGAGGAGGAAGGAACTAACACCTCAGTACAGCTTTGTACTGTGCTACCTGACATAAGTGTCTTCTCAACAAGGTCTAAACATAAATCAGCTCTACCTACTGCACGATTGATCATTAGAAATGGAGAGAACAAAGCCACCGTACGTGGATTATTTGATCAAGGGTCCCAATTGACCTTTATATCCAAAGAGTTGGTAGATACACTGAAACTTACACCTGTAGAGGAGACACGAATAAACATAGCAGGATTCCTGACTGACTCAGGAGCCTGAGTCTACGAGGTAGTACAACCCACAGTACGATTAGGAGGTTACGAACAAGATGTACAAGCTCTAGTAGTAGATAGATTCCCAACAGATCTGTATGTATATGGTCTGGGGGACAACAGCCAAATTCCTAGAAAAAAGGGGAATTCATTTGGCTGATAAAATCACAACAGATAACCTTTCCAATATTGGAATCCTTATGGGATCAGATGTCTACCATAAGTTTATCAAAGGAAAGGAATACAAACACGGTATGAACGTGTTACCATCTGCAGGTGGCTATTTGCTAACAGGCCCTGTATTACGGCTAAACCAACCCGCACCTGTAGAACACCAACATGCCAACCCAGTAATGGTTGCATGACTAGGAGACCAGTCTCCACTGCAACTCAGAGACATGTCCGAGGAAGAGCTTGATCCCCCTGTACACAAGTTATGGGACCTGGCAACTCTCGGCATTGTCCCTGAACAACATAGCCCAGATGATGACTGGACTTACAAACAATACCTGGACTCAGTTATATACAGAGATAATCAATACTGGGTCAGGCTACCATGGAAGCTGAATCACCCTCAGCTACCCGTCAACCATTTTATGGCACAAAACCAATTGAGATCACAGGTGTTGCGCTTACAAAGACAACCTGAGAACTTGAAGTTGTACCATGAAATAATACAGAAGCAACTCGATGACAAATTTATCGAAGTTGTTACAAATGATAACCCAAAGGAAGGTCACTACTTACCACATCATTGTGTACAGAAGAATTCTGCAACTACCCCATTACGGATAGTATTTAATTGCAGTGCTAAAATGAGGCCGAGTAGTGTTTCATTAAACGACTGTCTTCAAACTGGCCCTAGCCTAACACAAAGGCTTTACGACGTGCTGTTAAAGTTCCGTATAGGGACTTATGCATATACGGCCGACATCAGTAAGGCATTCCTTAGGGTAGGTCTTCAAGAAGAAGACCGGAACTACACAAAGTTCCTATGGATTAAGGATCCTAACGATCCGAACAGTGAATTAATCACTTACCGGTTTGCCTCTGTCCTTTTTGGCGCCACGTCATCTCCTTTTCTGCTCCAAGCTACCTTGGATACGCACTTGAAGAAGTCCAATAGCCCGAACAAGACGGAAATTAGCAAAAACCTGCATGTGGATAATTTTCAAGGTACAACCAACAGTGAAAGTAAACTGTTGGACATATACCATGAGGCCAACCGAGAATTAATGGGAGCCAATATGCCTCTCCAATCTTGGGTCTCTAACAATGAAAAATTAAATCAATTGATCTCAACTGAATTTCCCGATTACCAGGTACCCGAGATGACAAAGGTACTAGGTGTCGAATGGAACACGACAACAGAGCAGTTGACAATCAAGTCAGTGGAGCCTGATACCACTAACTTAACGAGAGTTGTCAGCAGGGTATAAACTAAGATATGTACCCACAAAAGAGAATCCAGCTGAGTATCTCTCCCGAGGACTGACTTTACGGCAATTAACAAAGGCAGAGATGTGGTTCAATGGACCTCAGTGGCTAATCAGCGACCAGTGGCCTGAACAAAAGCCACAAGTCATTGTGACCAATGTTACTGTTCCCACTGAGAACCCAGAACTACCTCGGACTTTGGTAATTGATCCTACTCGGTACTCTGAACTGAACAAACTTATAGGTGTCACCCAAGTAGTGTTTGATTTTCTAAAGAAAATAGGAATCAAGCATAAATTCCCTAATGCCCTAAGGTATTGGGTCAAAAGAGCTCAGATCGACACATTCGGGACAGAATTTGACAATGTTCCAAAGAAGCTACAACATGATCTGGGTCTCTGGTTAGACACTGACAATTATAACATAATCAGATGCGGAGGCCGATTACAGCACGCTGACATAGATTTGGAAGCAAAAATCTAATATTGCTCCCTCGTCACCACATAGAAAGCAAACTAATTGTGTTACATATACACAAATACTGCATTCTGCATGGTGGGGTATTAGATACTCTCACAGACTTAAGACAACAGTACTGGCTACCCCAAGGTAGACAGACAGTAAAATCAATAATCAAATCCTGTGCTGTTTGCCGGAGATACGAGGCCAGAGTGTGTCCATATCCTGGCCCTCCTCCACTTCCGAAGGAACGAGTAGTACATATTCGTCCCTTTGAGACAACGGGAGTAGATTTCACAGGAGCACTAACACTTACAGGCACTAAAGACAAGAAACCAGTAAAAGCTTACATCTGTCTTTTTACTTGTGCCACAACAAGGGCAGTCCATCTGGAAGTGACTCCCGATATGAGTGCCGATGCATTCTTACAGGCTTTCCGCAGGTTTGCTTCACGTAGATCCTGTCCTAAGTTAATGATCTCAGACAATGGGTCCAACTTAGTGGCAGGAGAAGCATGTCTGAGGAAAATCTGGACACACCCAAAGGTACGCACAGCCCTAAATCAACGGCAGTGCCATTGGAAATTCATACCTCCCAGAGCACCATGGCACGGAGGCTTCTATGAACGCATGGTTGGTACGGTAAAACGTTCTCTACGGAAAACCCTACACCGCCAAAAGATTGACCTGCAGGAGCTTCAAACAGTAGTCATAGAGATAGAAGCACGAGTCAATAACCGACCACTTACCTACCTCTCTGATGATGTTTTGCAGCGTGAACCATTAAGTCCAGCTCATTTGATGTATGGTGGACCTCTCAAAACACTTGTGTCCCTTATGGACGAGGAACCAGAGGATCCTTCATATGTCCAAGAGAATGATTTGGTTCAACGTTTCAAACATCTATCAAGGGTGATAAGTCGGTGGAATGACGTATGGACTCGAGAATACCTTACAGCTCTGAGAGAGTATCATTACGGGGCAAACAACCCCTACAACAGAATTAACTTGAACCCTGGTGACATAGTTCTGGTGGATAGTGATGGACCACGCTCAGAGTGGCCTATAGGTCAAATAGTCTCTGTTCATCCAGACAGCCAGGGCATCTTGAGAATAGTGAAAGTAAAATGCCGAGGCAACACTACTCTCAAAACTTTAAAGAAATTAGTTCCTTTAGAACTGGCCAGGAACGAAGACGTACAGCGACTTCCAGCACCCGATACGCCAGTACGGGACATACGTCCCCAAAGGACTGCAGCTCAACAATGTAAACTCAAATTAAAGCAGCATTATAATTCTGAAGGAGAAGAATAAAGTGATCGCAGTCCTTACCGGGACTTCGACCCGTGTTCTTCCCCCCCGGAATTATGTCGGGAAACCGACACACTCGTACACAAATAGTATAGTCTTCCCTTAGCAGTATCCTCTTAAAATTAGAGAATGGGAGATCGACGTCGTCGCAGTATTTACATTATTAAACCACTGTTCATACAACAGTTTAATGTCTAAATTGAATAAAAAAGTGTTCAATAAGACTGAATATAATTATTAACACCAAAATATAACTTGACTCTCTTGCTAACGTAAATTTAACTTAGAAGTAGAACCACAATATTGGAACAAGGGAGGCAGAGCGTCTCTTACAGACGCCACGCTCACACGTAAACAATAACAAAGCAGCCTTACGCTGCATGAATGGCTCCAGAGATGGTGTAACTAACTAGACACCCAATTTACGTGTCAACAACCAGCAACACAGCCTATCAACATCACAGCAACGAACGTATCCCTCTTACCAAGTATTTGTATATTACAATAGTGCACTTTTTAATATCAAAGGGTATAGGCGGTTATGATATATGGAAAACACCCCACAAATGTACGTGTACCCATTTTACAGCCCTCATATTCCATGTTATACCTGTATAGATATATTCAGGGAACAGTTATTAACTCTTTGCATCCCATACAGGTAAAATTTGTGACTTGGAACAGCAAGTAGCTGAGCAGAGAGTTGAACTATAAACATATTGTACCTAGCTGTATGCCAGCCTTGTAGGCCTCCCACAGCCGCCATTATGTGCCACCATGAGGCACAGAGCCACACCCATTTGATGCAATAAACTACACAGCCTTAGCAGGGCCAATACAACAAGTCCAGCTAAGACCCTTTGTTATATTGTAGTAGTAGTATTCATAACTAGTAATAATTATTGAAATAATAGTAGATTAGACCACCATATGTGGTATGATAAAATATTATAATAAATAAATCTTAGGTAAACAATTGGTAGTTTAAGAAGGAGCCATTACAAAGTGGTTTAAGCTACAAATTGTCCCTCCAATTTATGTGAGATTAATTTCAGGCAGTTTTAACAAGTACATACAGTCCACTCAATTTATTTCTTACCTACTAAGAAAAAATAAGATAAACTTTAATTTATTGAAGTCTATTAAAAGGAGATATACTGCCTGGAGTTTTTACCACACTACTCATCTCTTCATCACTATCTGTTATTTGACCTGTCTCAGTTTTTAATGGGCCTATCCTTTCCCTAGCCTTAGTTCGATATAAGAACATAAGAACATAAGAACAAAGGCAACTGCAGAAGGCCCACTGGCCCATACGAGGCAGCTCCTATTTATAACGCGGCTGAAGTAAGCCGACTTGAGAATGGTCCAGGGCGGACCGAAACGTCGTCGTCCCTTCAACTTCTAGTGTGTGGTCTGGTCAACCTATTTATAACCACCCAATCCCACTCATATACATGTCCAACCCATGCTTGAAACAATCGAGGGACCCCACCTCCACAAAGTTACGCGGCAATTGGTTCCACAAATCAACAACCCTGTTACTGAACCAGTATTTACCCAAGTCTTCCCTAAATCTAAACTTATCCAATTTATACCCATTGTTTCGCGTTCTGTCCTGTGTTGATACTTTTAATACCCTATTAATATCCCCTTTGTTATGCCCATTCATAAGAACATAAGAACAAAGCCAACTGCAGAAGGCCTATTGGCCCATACGAGGCAGCTCCTATTTATAACCACCCAATCCGACTCATATACATGTCCAACCCATGCTTGAAACAATCGAGGGATCCCACCTCCACAATGTTACGCGGCAATTGGTTCCACAAATCAACAACCCTGTTACTGAACCAGCATTTACCCAAGTCTTTCCTAAAACTAAACTTATCCAATTTATACCCATTGTTTTGCGTTCTGTCCTGTGTTGATACTTTCAATACCCTATTAATATCCCCTTTGTTATGTCCAGTCATCCACTTGTAAACCTCTATCATGTCACCCCTAACTCTTCGCCTTTCCAGTGAATGCAAATTAAGCTTTCTTAATCTTTCTTCATATGAAAGATTTCTAATTTGGGGAATTAACTTAGTCATCCTATGCTGGACACGTTCAAGTGAATTTATATCCATTCTATAATATGGCGACCAAAACTGAACTGCATAATCTAAATGGGGCCTAACCAGAGCAAGATATAGTTTGAGAACCACACCAGGTGTCTTGCTACTTACGCTGCGATTAATAAATCCGAGTGTCTGATTTGCCTTATTACGAACATTTATGCATTGATCCTTTTGTTTTAAATTCTTACTAATTATAACTCCCAGATCCCTTTCGCAATCCGACTTCGCAATCTCAACACCATCTAGCTCGTATCTTGTAACTCTATCATCATTACCTAGCCTCAGAACTTTACATTTATCAGCATTAAACTGCATCTGCCAGTCCTTTGACCATTTCAAAACCCTATCTAGATCAACTTGAAGTGATAGTGAGTCCTCCTCCGAATTAATTTCCCTACCGATTTTCGTATCATCGGCAAATTTGCAAATGTTGCTACTCAAACCTGAATCTAAATCATTTACATATATTATAAACAACAGAGGTCCCAGGACAGAGCCTTGAGGCACTCCACTTACAACATTTTCCCACTCTGACTTGACTCCATTTATACTAACTCTGTTTCCTTTGGTATAGCCATGCCCTAATCCAGCTTAATATAGCACCCCCAATACCATGAGCCTCTATCTTTTTAATCAGTCTTTCATGTGGCACTGTATCGAAAGCTTTGCTAAAGTCAAGGTACACAACATCACAATCCTTACCACTATCAACTGCCTCAACTATGCTAGAATAAAAAGATAACAAATTTGTTAAACATGAACGGCCATTTATAAAACCATGTTGCGACTCAATTATTAATTTATGTTTTTCAAGATGAAGACGAATTTTATTTGCTATTATAGATTCGAGTAACTTTCCCACAATAGACGTTAGGCTAATTGGTCGATAGTTAGACGCAAGTGATCTATCTCCTTTCTTAAAAACTGGTATCACATTAGCAACTTTCCAAAACTCTGGCACTCTGCCTGACTCTATTGATTTATTAAATATGATTGACAGTGGGTCACAAAGCTCCCCTTTGCATTCTTTAAGCACCCTGGCAAACACTTCATCCGGCCCTGGGGATTTGTTGGTTTGAGTTTTTCTATTTGTTTAAGAACATCCTCCCTGGTAACTGCTAAACTCGTCAACCTGTCCTCGTTCCTACCCACGTAGACTTGTTCGGTTGAAGGCATATTGTTAAGTTCCTCTTTAGTAAATACAGATACAAAATATTTATTAAAAATACTACTCATCTCTTCATCACTATCTGTTATTTGACCTGTCTCAGTTTTAATGGGCCTATCCTTTCCCTAGTCTTAGTTCGATATAACTGAAAAAACCCTTTAGGATTTGTCTTTGCTTGCCCTGCTATACGAAACACTGGACACGTTCAAGTGAATTTATATCCATTCTATAATAGGGCGACCAAATTGAACTGCATAATCTAAATGGGGCCTAACCAGAGCAAGATATAGTTTGAGAACCACACCAGGTGTCTTGTTACTGACCCTGCGATTAATAATCCGAGTGTCCGATTTGCCTTATTACGAACATTCATGCATTGATCCTTTTGTTTTAAATTCTTACTAATTATAACTACCAGATCCCTTTCGCAATCCGACTTCGCAATCTCAACACCATCTAGCTCGTATCTTGTAACTCTATCATCATTACCTAATCTGAGAACTTTACATTTATCAGCATTAAACTGCATCTGCCAGTCCTTTGACCATTTCAAAACCCTATCTAGATCAACTTGAAGTGATAGTGAGTCCTCCTCCGAATAATTTCCCTACCGATTTTCGTATCATCGGCAAATTTGCAAATGTTGCTACTCAAACCTGAATCTAAATCATTTATATATATTATAAACAACAGTGGTCCCAGGACAGAGCCTTGGGGCACTCCACTAACAACATTATCCCACTCTGACTTAACCCCATTTATACTAACTCTCTGTTTCCTTTGGAATAGCCATGCCCTAATCCAACTTAATATAGCACCCCCAATACCATGAGCCTTTATTTTTTTAATTAGTCTTTCATGTGGCACTGTATCAAAAGCTTGCTAAAGTCAAGGTATACAACATCACAATCCTTACCATTATCAACTGCCTCAACTATGCTGGAATAAAAAGATAGCAAATTTGTTAAACATGAACGGCCATTTGCAAAACCATGTTGCGACTCATTTATTAATTTATGTTTTTCAAGATGAAGACGAATTGCATTTGCAATTATCGATTCGAGTAACTTTCCCACAATAGACGTTAGGCTAATTGGCCGATAGTTTGACGGAAGTGATCTATCTCCTTTCTTAAAAATTGGTACCACATTGGTACCTAAGTCATTAAAAAATTAAAACAAATATATTAATACACCAAAAATACTAACTATAAATATATATATATATAATAATATATATTATATATATATATAATATATATATATAGTATATATATATTATGTTGTACCTAGTAGCCAGAACGTCGTACTCGGCCTACTATCAAGGCCCGATTTGCCTAATAAGCCAAGTTTTCCTGAATTAATATATTTTCTCTAATTTCTTTCTCATGAAATGATAAAGCTACCCATTTCATTATGTATGTCAATTTTTTTATTGGAGTTAAAATTAACGTAGATATATGACCAAACCTACCTACCTAACCTAACCTAACCTATCTTTAAAGGTTAGGTTGGTTAGGTAGCCGAAAAAGTTAGGTTAGGTTAGGTAGTCGAAAACATTATTCATGAAAACTTGGCTTATTAGGCAAATCTGGCCTTGCATAGTGGCTGAGAAGTGCGTTCTGGCTACTAGGTACGACATATATATATATATATATATATATATAATATATATATATATATATATATATATAATATATATATTGGCTATTCAATGATATATATCTATTCAATATGGCTATTCATGATATCTATATCTATTCAATATGGCTATTCAATGATATATATATATATATATATATTATATATAATATATATAAATATATATATATATATATATATATATATTCTATATATATATCATTGAATACGACAGCATATTCTGTATTAACATCTTCTGGTTAGGGCTTCTATCTCTCTAACTAGTATTCATATGCATCAGGTTTCGTTGGAAGGGAGGTTCTCCAGAAGTCATGTTCGTTTTTCGAAGTGAAGAAAAGAGTAAATAACTATAGAGTGCATTACACTTATTACACAATTGCACATATTTCGAACCTTCATCGTTCATTCTCAAGTGATAAGAAATTACAAATCGCCTAGATTTATATCAGAACGGGGTCAGGTGAAAAAAAAAACAAATAAAGAAAAGGAAATAGGCACGGGGAAAATAGGGGCACATACAATGATTAATCAGGTATAATAAGCCTATTATGTTGAGAAGTGTCTTCTGTGTTGGCATCGTTATGTTCCGGTCTTGTTCTTACTCTCATGGTGGGTAGAGTAATAGTTCCGTAATTTGGGTATGCATGGTAGGTTGTTCTATTCTTATGTGGATTGCTTCAAGATTTGCAATCTTCTTACATCTTGGGTTTTGTCTATTATACAATGTTTTTATTCAACATTTATCTTGCTAGGGTGAGTCATGGGCTTGTCTCATGTGATTCCTGGGGCAACCGGATTTTGATGACATGTCAAACGCCTCGTCAGCTTGGTCGACGTCATACCTATGTACTTAGATTGAGGCCCATCCTTCAGGGGGCAAGTGTACAGTAATACCACGTTTGACTGCTAAAAGGTTTCTCCGTCGGCTTCGGGCTGTTTTTTAATCGGGAGGTCGGTAGTCTTCTTTGTTTTATAGAACATGATTTGGTCTACGTTTTGGTGAAGAGTTGTGTTTTTTTACTCCTTTACGGATTATTTCTTTCATTGTTCGTTCATCCTTCTAATATTTGCTGTGCATGGTTGATTTGTAAATAATTTTTGTTTGATGGAGGTGTTATGGTTTCTGTTCTTGGTTCAGGATTGTACCATCGGTCCAGGTGTCATCTTATTGTAGTGTTTATTTCTGTGTGCTATAATCGACCTCACGTGATGTTACGGTGGCCCACACACGTGATGTTTACAGGTGTGGCCCCAACAACCGCTCACCAGCAGCTGCATTTTCCTGCCATTCTGGAGGTTGTCAGGACGGGTAATTATGGGGGAGGCGAGACGTGGCCACAATGGGCGCGCTGGTGCCGGATAT